>PPLY02000051.1:0-52233 GCA_003706665.2 Barnettozyma hawaiiensis
GAGGCAGCTGCCACCATTGAGGCTTAGCTCAGTTTCATATTATTCACTGTATACTACACTTAGACGGCACAGTTTTCGACCATCATGTTTGTTTCTAACCATGTAGAGTACGTTAATTAATATACAATAATCACAGGTAAGCCATCCATAACGCATCACAAGCAGCCAAGTTTCTCGGGTTAACAGCCTGTTGAATGAAATCCAAAATATTCTGCGTCGCAACGCTGTTGCCGTTCACCGTGCTGATCTGTGAAACCTTCTTCGTGATCAGCTCAACATTAACACGGACAATCTCACGAAGTTGTGGCTCCTCTGCCGAGGAACGGTGTTGCTGTGTGAACCAAGAGATAGTCTCATCACGAACAAACAACGGCAAATGCGGGCTCAACTCAGACTCGGGTTCAGTCAAAGCTTTCGCAATGCACAAAATGTGTACAGAGAGAATACCTTCGAGACCAGCTTCACCAATCAGCTGTTGAATGTTTGGAGTCAGTCTGAATGGAACACTCTCTCCATTGTAAAAGATTGGCGCAGCCCTTTGAGCCGACACATCCAGACCAGAGTTGGCAAAGAAGTTCGTACTGGTGGCCTTAGAGGCAGCAATCTTAGAAGGAAGCATCTCCACAGTGGTCACTGCACCAGATTTCTCGTTGATGTTGATCTTGTGCGGCTGGCGACCAGAAATACTCATCATGTATGTCATAAAAATGAACGAGGCATACTGCGATGTGAACTGTTTTCTGAATAACCAAAAGTCTTCAAACTTGGCATACAAGTTAGTGAAATAGTTCTTCACCACGTTATTTGGAACAAGCAACGATTGAACAGCACTGAAAATCTCCACTCGGATATTCATAATGTCTGGTTTAGGCAAGTGCGGGTCAAAAGCGGCTCTCATCTTCTCATTGAAGTAGTTCAACGGCTCATCACGGTTCTTCTTCTTCTTCTGACAGTAATCTTCGTATACTGCGAACAAGGAAGTCAGTGCCGGAGTGTCGTCCATAATACGAATATGAGGTGACAACGGAACGGCGATGGGTAATGTGAACTGGATATTTCTCTTCCTGGTCTGAACTTTCCTGGCCAGTGTATCATTCAGGATACGGTACAGCTGGAAAATTCTCTCTTCCCTTCTGCAATGTCTTGCAGCAGGGAACTGCACTGCAAACTGGTGCAAACTACCATCATGACCACGGATCTTGATACGTTTGTAGCACGCATGCGCCCCTCTGATGAGATCAAGGGTTGGCAGGAATCTCTCAATCTTGATAAAGTGAGAATTATTGTCCTTGTTCAACAAGTACTGGCCTGGCACCTCAATGTCTTCGAACTTCTGATGATGGAATTCACACAGGTGGGGACAAACGCTCTCTAAATTAACGCTAGTGAATCTTCTGTCAATCTTATCCTCCAAACGGTCCCTCCACTTGCGAAGCTTAGCAATGTAGACATGAAGGTTTGGCTTGAAAGAGATAAAGTCCTTGTCAAACTCATGTCTTATATGCTTTGGCAAAATTGTATCAGCAAACCTCGAGATGTTGGCTTCTGTCGCTGGTGGCAACTTGGTGTCTTCTCGTGGGTTGCTCAATCGATTCAAGTACTGAACACCATCATTCAGCAGAGCAACAACTAGTCTGTAAGCATCTTCGTCTGCACTGCACTTGAATCTGTGGTTTATTTGATCCACCATGGACTCCAATGAAAGCGCCAGCAGAGGATATGCCGTCTTCAAAATACCCATAATCTCATCCACATACTCCCATGGTTGACGGGAGCCACTGCTTCCAGTAGCTTGCGGCTTTGCTTGTTGCTGTTGCTGTTGCTGTTGCTGTTGCTGTTGCTGTTGCTGCTGCTGTGTTTGACCATTGGATAGCTGTGGGGAGCCTTGAGACTGGTCTGGTGTTTGTCCCTGTTGTGCTGGGTTGGACTGCTGTTGGGCATTAAGCTGGCTTGAAGGAGGTTGTGGTGTGCCAGTGCCAGCACCTGGACCAGCACCTGGCTGTGTACCATTCTGACGATTGGCAACAGCCTGTGCCTGTCTTTGAATGACAGCAAAGTCTTCCTTGGTAGTGCGCAGCTGGAAGTGCAGAGCCTGTGGATAAGTCTTTGCAATTCTGATCAATATCTGGCGCACCAACTTAGCTTCCTTATGGGACAAAGAAGTCAACAACTGTGGAATAAAAGTGATCCAATACCATACGGGCACTTCTCCCCTGTATGACTCAAATGCTTGAGACAACGAGCCACTGTTATCGTCTAAACTGATCAGCCACAGGATCCGAGACAACAAGTTTCTCGCCTTGCCATTCTTGTACAGCCCTGCTGCTTGTAAGAAACAACTTATAGCATTGTTTGCGTACACCATGTCATTAGGAGACTCCTTGAGACGAGCGTCATTGAAGTGACCCCATTCAGCCCATGCCTTGGCTAGATTCAAATCAATCTGAACAGCAGTGGCAAACGCCTGATTGGCCTCGTCTTGGGCCTTCAGCTTGGCCAAAAACATACCCTTCAATGTGAAGAACTCAGCCTTCTGTTGGGTAGCGAAGTAAACCAGATTTGTGTTGCTAATGACATCCAAACCAGTGTTGAGCTCATTAGCATTCTGATAGTGGCATTTGGCTTGTTCTCTCAATTTCAGGAAGGCTTCTTGAATCTCAATGTTTGGTAGTGTATAAATCTTGGTCAACTGGTTGATGCAAACATCTGGCATATTGTGCTTGCGAGCAACATGGGCAAATCTGTTAATGACCCAGGCAATTTCATGGTAACCTCTGTAAGCATAGCTTGAGACATTGGTGTTCCCACCATTAGCTTGCTGAAGAGCAGGAATGAATGGCATATAAACCTTGTTGATAACTCCAAATGCATGCTGTCTCCACGTCACCAAATCGTTCCAGACGTTGATATCATCCCATGCATTTGGCAAACGCTCCCTCCAAGCTTGCAGTACTCTCTTCAGCTCTTGAGACTTGTTGTCAAGATTCTGAGCATTGGTGGTGAGAAGAGACCCGTACACCTGGGATGCTTCCATGAACTCAACATACTGCTGGAATGTGTGAAGTAAGGGGATATGGGCATTTGTGACACGACTTGGGAGTGCATGCCACCTGTTCAAAGCCAGTTGGATTCCTTCATCACATAGCTTCGACAAATCTTGAAGTGTCTCCTTCTGTTGGGAGTAACCCTGTAGACATAAGAATGTCTCAAAGGTTTGGCGACGAGGCGTTGGAACATCCATAACGGTCTTCACGGATTGTTCCAGTGGATCCTTATCAGCAGTCCAATCAGCAACTCTCCAGCCACATTCCAAAAGCAAATCCGTGAATCCTTCATGTTTGGCCAGCTCTGTCAAGATATCCCAATGCTGCAATTTCTCAGCACACAGAATCCAGTTATCCTCCCATAGAGAATACTCAGATTCCCCGTATGGCAAAACACCACTTCTAGCCTTGATTTGGGCAGCTTCGTAAAGCTGGAGAGCCTTATCCCACAATCCAATCTGTTCGCAGGTCAAGGCTGCACTAGTCTCCTGATATTTGGCCCTTCTTCTCCACTGCCCATAGAACATATCCTCTTCTTGTAATGAAGCATACATCTCAACCAAGGCATCTTGGTTGGTTTCACGAACAACTGAGTTTTCAACAGATGGCTGCTCCTCAATAGACTCAAGAATCTTGAAAGATGGATACCAAGCATCAAATGTGTATCCCAAATACTTGATCAAATGTGGAGGTAACTGAAGGTCTGAACATTCACCAATACCTTCAAGTAAAGATTGAATAACATTTGGGCGGGCTTCAGCTTGACGAATGTGGTAGTCTTTTGAAAGGAGAGCAACCAAAGCCTCTTTGAAACTTTGGATCTCACGACGATCAATTGATCTAAAGACAACAGGGAAAACATCAATCCATGTCTTGTGTACCACATCTGGACTCTTGTAAAATAGTTCCACCAATGGGGTCAAAATATCCTCCGACTTTACATTTCCAGCCTTATCCAAGAAAACTTGTTGTCTCTGTAAAAGACCGTCAATACCTGGGTGGGAAACTTGACTCGTTTCTCCAACAATGGTTTCAATTTGATCAAGTGAAGAAAACCTGTACGAATCTTGGAGTTTGAGTCTATGCTCCAAATCAAACGACCCATAAAACAATTGTAGGGCTTGGTTTAGCCATCTGTAGTCAGCCAAGAACTCCCAGTTTTGTTCTCTAATCACATAATTCAGTCTCTTGTTGATATCCTTTTCCAAGCTTTCATTCAAAATTGACATCAATCGAGTTCTGATGCCAACATCAGCCAACCGAGTCCCAACCAAAAATGGTTGTTCCATTCTGACAGTAATCTCAGTACATGCCATCGACTTGTCTTCAAAAATATCCACGATAATCTTGTAGAATTCTTTGGAAAGAGATAACTCGCCTCGCAGCTCAAAAACCAACATCTTAATCAGTATTGCAGCTTTCTCCTTTACAGTAGGGAACAAATCAGTTGTCGAGAAAACCCAACTTCTGACAATATCAATAATGTTGGAAAGTAGGTTGATGTCCAGGGAACGATCGATGAGTTGCGCTAATAGCGTTAAGAACAGTCTCCGTTGATCACTCAAAGAAGAAATTCTCATGGATGCAATGTACAAGATCTTTCCCAGCAGCTTGTTGGTCATCTTGGCCTCAAATTCAGCTTGAGGTGAAGTTGTGTCAGTTTGTGATATAGAGATGTGATCCTTGCAAATTTTTGCAAAGGTTCGTATCAGGCTTTGAATCAAAGGATCCAGGCTCTTTGGATAGTGATTGGCAAGTGTCCACACAAGTGTTACACCAGCAGCAACCGAATTGGTATTTTGCAAATCCTCAGCCACAATGCTACTCAATGAGCTCAAAAATGTCTTGACTTCTTCATTCTGAGTCTTCTCATCTGTTCCACCCTCGCTAGTGATAGCTTTCAAGACAATTCGCAAAACTCTCTGTAACCCTTCCTGGACATCATGATTATCAGAATGCAAGCATTTGTTCAACAGTGTTTGGATGAACTCAATGTTCTCAACAATCCACTCAGATGACTTACCCTCCAGTGCAATCCCAAGAACATCTAGAGCATTCAAACAGTATCCCAACACGTTCGCACTGGAAAAATCAGCGTTGACCAAGAACTTCTCAAAGAACTGTAGTTTGACAGTAACTTCTGGCCAAAACTCCGGGCTCAAGAGCTTGTGCAGTATGTGAAGAGCCTTCTGACCAAGATCATTCTCAGACGCTCTTTGAGAGCTCACACAAATGAATCTGATCAAAAATGTGATACATGCCTCCCTTTGAATGAATGGTACACAATAGTTGCCTGGTGTAATGATCTCAGAATTTGAGACCTCAAGTGAGTCCGTGTCGTTGTTCCCCAACAAATTCTTTTCATCGTTCTCAGTCAAGTTTGATGTCGCCACAGGAGTTGCAGATGAACCCATCTCTCCAATGTCGGACTCTTTCTTAGCTTTGATCTCCCAGTTCAAGATCAACTCCGCTAGGTCAATCGCTAAAAGCTGGTTTTCCGCCACAGGGTTAGCCATGGCCGTAAGCTTGGTCATGTAAGCAATGATATTAGGGATGAAGTGGTCCCTGGCAATGAAGAAGATGTCAGAATGATGAATCAAAAACTGGTAAACGTTCAGATTCTGAACTTGATTGTTCTCTGACAGAATTCTTCTAACCCACTTAATCCAATCTGTGGATGACCCTTCTTGAGCCATCCGTTGAGGCATCACAGGGGCTAACAAGTCCAATGCTTGTCTTGTCAAGTACCTAGAATCAACAGAGTGTGTTCTCAGAAGAGCGACAAACACCTGAGTGACAATCTTCACAGGAGTTTCATAGACAGAAATGAAGTAGGAAGTAACCACATAAGCAGCTTGCTTTGTGAAAATATCTTCCAATTTGATGTAGTTCCAACTGAACCTGATAATATCCTTTCTGAGATCTACTGTCAACTCTGGTGCGTACTTAATCAACATCGCAGACAGTTGAAGCAGTTCAAACCTCAAGTTATCAATAGCACCTGCAGTGTGATTTTGATAGATCTCACCACCGGCCCTCCAGACCTTGTTGTGAACCAAGTCAAGCCATGTTAGGTTTTTTGTACCTTGTGACTTTCCTCTAGTCAGCGCATCAAGATTGCCAGATCTCAAGCTTTCACAAGTAATTATAGCGTTCAAAATGTTCTTCAAGATGAAAATTCTAGAATTCAACGGTTTGTTATCCATCGCAAACACAATTGACTTTACCAAAAACTCCTGGCGTAGCTCACTTGAATCAGATTTTACAATCTTCTCAAAGATAAAGTCCTCTAGTTCAGATACAATTGGGACTTCAATAGATGATAGCAAGTCAATAACTCCAATCACAATGTTAGATTCCTTTGGATCGTGTTCAAACAGCTTCACAAACAACAACTGCAATTTCTCAATACCCTGTCTAATGCAGAAATGAGTTGGAGAAACCAATGGAGCGGATCTTTCAATGTTGGAAATCTCCTTGGAGAAGGAAGACACATCAAGGAGCAGCTGCTTGTTGCTGAACAGCCATTCAGAGTCACTAGAAGACAAACTATTAATCAAATCAATGAAGTTCGCAAATCTAATCGCCTTACCCTCAGGGTCAGTTTCAGTGCCAACACTAGTGTAAAATTGTCCAATGTTAGTTTTGATGGTTTTCCTCAAATCCTCACAATCTTTCAGTGAAACGAAATAGGCAAGCTTAGTACCCATCTTCCTGTCCTGAAATTGGGCCAAGAACAACTCCAAGGTTTTGTCCGAGAAACGATTCAAGAACTTCGCTATTGGAGCACGGAATGGTGACCCTTGTTGGCGGCGTAGATTGTCCTCCAAGAAATTCAAAGTCTTCATGATCTCCTCCATAAACGTGTAAGCTGTCGGTGGCAGGAGGTGAAAGATCTTCAAAATGGCAACAATCACCTTAACAGTAGGATTATGATCCAGTTCTTCAGAGGCAATACTATGCAATAATACGGGTTGAGCCCAAGCCATCAAGTGATCTAATAATTTTCTACCAATCTCCACCTTGAAGTAGGTAATAAGTAGTTCCAGTAATCTTGCCAGAGCCTCTAAACCGGAGACTGTCAACCTCTTGTGATCAGACAGGTTCATTAACATCGGACGCAAACCGTTTTGAAGCAAGTCTTTTGGCAGTTTTGCATTCTGAGACAAAACCTGCTGCAATCCCATGTGAGAGGCATTAATAATCTCAGTTGACTTTGCACACAGGGTTTTGAAGAAGACGGCAAGAATTCTGATTCTTACCGGACTCTGTTGACCTGAGGTAAACTCCTCTCTGGTCAAAGCTAACGACAACAACTTGATGCAAACAACTCTTAGTTTCACCAACTGCTCCGCAATCCGATGTTCTGAGACCTTGTGAGCACTTGTCAAAGACTCGTCTTCAGCATCTACTAAAGTCAATGCCTCTTTCAACAATCTGAACAACTCATCATTAAAAACAAGGAATGAGTTCTCCAATCCAAGACAAAATGTGATGGCATCAATGTTACCGATTTGCATTGGGAATGGCAAGGCTCTTAAAGGCTTTCCGAAGATTGGGTTCAACAGGATATGTTTACATTTTCCAATGAGTGCTGCAATCGGAACATTCGTCACTTGAGAAAGAACCCTCAAAGACTCCTGTGATGTCTCTCTAACAATTGCATTAGCGTTGCTTAGATCATACACCAACGCCCCAATGATGGTTTGAAAAGGTTTCTCAAAAACTTCCGACTCTTGAACTCCTTGGTTTGCCTCTGTTAAAACATGCAAGATCAGCTTCTTGGAATTGTCACAAATCTCATGAGGTGCTTCTGGATTGGTGTCCCTCAGCACATAAAACATGGCATGAATAAACTCAAATTGTCGAGGTTTGAACCAAGAAATTGGGATGCTCAAGTCTTGAATCATTGTCTGTAAACCCAAAGTGCTCGCCAGCTTGTTGTAATAAGCTTCATCATAACTTGAATGTAAGAAAGCATTAAACAAAGATCTGAGGATAGGGAACTCAAGGGCATTGTCATTTGACCCAAATATCAAAACTGAGGTATCGTAGATAATCTTAATGGCTTCAATACCAGCTTCTCTGATCTCCATCATGTATGAGCTTAACGCATAGATAATGACATCCAAAATAATTCTCTCAGACACAATAGCATGGCCTTCCTTGTCCTCAACAGCAAAAGAACGCTTGTTCTTGACCTTCTCGGCCAGAACCTTACCCACTGACAAAAGGGTCAAATGTTCTGTAACGTTCTTGATCATGGATGCGGCTTCATCCTTCAATTCAGGGACAGAAATGGCATAAAAGATCGATTTCAAAAGACGTAAAGCTAATTCCTGTTCCTGATTCAGTTGTCTTTTTTTGATCACACTTTGATCCACAATCTGATACTTCTCAAAATCCAAAGAATCACTTGAAATCAAACTGGCAGCAGTGGCCAAGACACTTCCATACTTTTCAGGAATCTTCTCTGACCCAACAAACAGCATAAAAATGTGAGAGATATACTTGAAAGAACTCACTCGGTAATGTATATCCACTTGGGCATTCTCAAGGGTATCAATAGCTTCTTTCAGACCAGTAGTCAAAGACAAGGAGGCCTCCTCTTCAGGTAGACCATTGATCTTGAACTTTGAAGTTATCTTTTGAGCCAAAACGTCATCAATCTCAAGGTCATCATGTGGTTTGATGAAACGACGGTTTCTGCCACCCAACTTACCCAAAATTCTGAAAGTGGTATGCGGATGCTGATGTGGATATGGAAGGGGCTTCAAAAGCTTCCAAAGGGCCTTCATGACATCATCGACAACTGGGTCAATGATAGGATCAAAGTACTCCGCAGTGAGATTATCAACACACAGCTCCAAGGTTCTCAATCCTTGAGAGACTAGCTCCTGAGAACTGTTCAAAGCCAGCACCAAAGGTCTCATCAAATAGTTCAGATGTGGCACCAAGACACTCAGACGAACAGGCACGGTCAAGCACAGCTCAACATACATATCACGTTCTTGAGGGCGTCGAGCATTCAGAATCATTCTATTCAATGATTCCAACAATACTTGTAGTAGCGGAATGATTTCCTTGTAAAGATTCTCAAATCGACCACCACCAATACTTCTGAATAACGTTCTAATCAGGTGAAAGTACGCAATAGGCTCTTTTGAAGTAGTAGTTAGTTTCAATGAGGTCAAGATCAAATCATTCAAATGGGGTAGAATGACTTTCTCATTTACTGTTGGAAACAAATTCACAGACATGAAACACAACTTGAACAGGCGAATCAAAATATTGGCCTTAACAACGTCTGAAGATCCCAACTCATCCAACTTACCCTTTAGGAAAGATATCAGCAATCCGGAAAAGTTTGGAGAAGTATTCTCATTGGCAAGGAAAAACTGCGCAATGTGCAACAAGGCAGAATCTCTAAGCATGGCATCATATAAAAAGGAAATCTCAGACTGTACGATTTCATTGAAAGTGGCAGCTTCAACGTGAATGAAAATAGTGGCAAAATTCTCCATCAAGTCTTTCTCCTCTTTTGAGGAAGAAACTGGCAATTGCCCAGTAAACTCCTGGTACTGCTTTTCAGTTTTCAGTGGTGATTTGTGTGTCGATGTTGAGAAGAATCTCATACCAGAGATGCACTCTCTGAACAACTGTCTCAAAATCAAAATCTCCTCATTAGAGAATCCTCGAGCAAAATCATTCCACTTTGGATTTTGCGCTTCGTTTTGAGTAGTGGGAGGTTCAGGGTTGAAGTTCTTTAAGCCATAAGATATTGTCTTCAGGAACTGCAGCAAGGTTTTGAATAGGTAACGTGAATCCTTCAAGTGCTCCTTGCCAGTGTCTGGATGTGTCTGGATCGGGGTCTTCTTATGAATATTAAAGACATCAAATATTTCGCAGTTCTTCTGATCAACCTGTGGTGATTCATCATTTGCATCATCAACAGATGCATCGCCATCCATTTTGACATCACCGTCACAATCTTTTTCATTAGAGTCAGTGAGCTCCTCGATCTTCGACTCTTCCTTCTGTGGAATAGTCTTCTTGAACTTCTTGATACCATCTAGAAACTTGTTGATCTCGTCGTCGGTATCAAACTGACTTGGATTGTCTTCTTTAAGCGTCTCTAAGTTCTTTTTCTCCTTAGACAATCTTTCCTCTTCAAGCAAATGATGGTGGCTCATGATATTATCGTACTGGCGGTTGAGAGCTTTAAATCTTTTCGTAAAAGCATCAATGATCAACATGAACAGCTCTCGACCCTCTTGTTTAGAATCCAGACGCATGATGCATTCGACTAGGTTCAGCAACAGCTTAGCACTCATTATCTGTACCGTCAGTGCTAGTGTGTGGTCTTGCAAATGCTTGCAATACATTGTAATGGTCTGTAGAATCTTCTCAGTGCTCAACTCATTTCTGACATGGTGGACAAAATCGGCAACAATGCTGTAAGCCAAGGGACGTAACGTCTCATGAACGGTCAAACTATCACCAATTAGTACCTTCTCATCGAATAGTAAATCAAGCTTCTCAATGAAAAGGACTCTGTGTGGAGTATTCAATATATGTCTTGTGGCATGGAGCAGTTCCTTTCTTGCAGAAGACAGTTCGGTAGGACAATCCTGTAGGAGTCTCATGAACAAATCAGGGATAATGCTAGTGTACTGTTGCAGCAATGCCTGTGAATAACCCCTGATAAAGATATATGCCAGGAACGATGCAGCCTTGATCTGACTCAGGATGAAATCACCATAAGCAGGTCTATTTTTGATATCCTTTGATACTGAGGTGAATCTCTCTCCCCTTTCTTCGGCAATTCGTCTAGCCTCCCTCTGTTGTGGGACCTGTAATTGCAAAATTGCCACAAGGTGAGGAATGAAGTCGGGCAAGGATGTAGTGATCAGCTGCTTGTACGAAGATGTCAAAGTGACCATGATGATTGGACATTCTGCAATGGTCTTGAAAGAGTGCATAGATTTCCCCAAAATGTTAGGAGATTCCTCAGATCCCTGCGAAGAGGAGGGAGACGCTGCTGGTTTCTGAAAGTCTGTGGAAGAGGGGTTGACAAAGCTGTCAGTCACAAGCTGTCCCATATTCTTGTACATTTCAACAATGATCTGGATGAAGGAGTCTGCCTTCCCGCTAAGAGCATTCTTGTAAGACTTGAAGAGACTTGAAAGTATTTTGAGACATAGAACACCGTTCTCGTCATTCTCATTGACCAAAACTACTTGAAGGGTGTCGTTCACGTTGATGGCATACTTCTGGAAAGTCTCATTGATCTGCAAACGGTGCAGAACCTCCAAGATGGAATTTCTCAATTTGTGCTCTGGAGATGAGGAAGAGAAGCTCACTGGAGTAGTATTCAGCAAGTTGGTGTAAATAGGGATTAGCTGTGATAAGTAGTGCTCATACTCGGTTGGGCTCGAAAACGCCTCGCTCATGTCAGAGAGCTCTGACACAATCGAGTGCTTCGTCTTGAAGTCCACATCCTCCTTGAGTCTCTCTGCAAACGAGTCTATCTGTGCAGTATACGCCATAATCTGTGTCAAGTGGTCTCTTCTTCTTCTGGAGTGGAAAGATTCACTTTTCTATTGTGAACAACAACAATAGGTTCAGTGAGAAAACAAAACACGCACAAAAATGGCGATGATTAGGAGAAGCAATTAACAGACCAAAAACAAAAACAAACAAACAACAAAACTGGAAAGGAAATATACTGTTGATACCCAGTTCCGAATATCCTCTTTGTGCGCGCGTGGTTTGGAGCAGAACTGTTGAAGGTGTTGAGACTGTCTTCAATAGCGGGCTTTTTACAAAGAACTACTGAAAAAAAAAAGACGGGAACTGGAAACACCAAAATACAGATGTTCACGTGAGTTTCACGTGATTCAGCTAAACTAGTTTGGGTGGGCCATGCTAACTATTCGACAGTTTAGGTCCAACGATGATACAACTTGAGAAATATTACTTGTGATAGTATATTCCAAATAATATATTGTGTATATGGATGTTATCTATTAGCTATACTGGATACTCATTCGTACTAGTTTATATTACAGTGTACCAAAGGCAGGTCTAGAAAACAGATTATGTAATGGATTGAGTTGGTAATTGTAAAAAAGAAACCCGCTGTATATACGGTGGCATTACCGGCGGCGTTAATCTCATGCACGCTGATTGTAATAAAAAAGTTCAAACTGCTAAATGATAACCGTCAAATTCTGGTCATCTGAGGTACTGCATATCAGACAAGAAGGACCTAACAGTGGTGATGCCTTTACATTCAATGCATACACAAATAGTGTGTCTGATTTTCTATTGGGTGGGAGTGAGCCTTCAGCATCATCTGCCCACCCAGCCAAGAGCCCCCCGTAAAACGTGGCAGTGGCAGTGTGTGTTTTGATGATCTATGACGACACACAGGCGCACACAAAGACACACCCACACACCCCCGATTTATTTCAGGTTTTATCATAGAGTGTGAATTAAATTTTGAAGTGTTGTTGTAGAGTCGACGAGATTGAGATAAACTTCATTCAAGCTGGAGGACGATAATGGTGATGATGGTAAAATTGATAGAAACTAATTGATATTAGCCATAATTCATTTACCAACAAAACAATAACATTACCCGGCGGGCAGCAGCTGATATCATCAAATCAAAAAAATGGTTAGGCCACACCATATACATGTATATTAGTGGCAGATCTCATAACCAAGACAACTATTTAAACTACGGGTTTCCCTCATTTTTTTTCTTGGATACACCTATCTTTGTTATTTTCTTTTCAGGATCTCCACGCAATCAATCAATGACTTCGAACGATACCAAGAAACAAGCAATCTCCTTAATGGAGGACTCCACTATCAATCAGGATTTCAACACCGGCCACCAGGCACCGGGGGCTTCCTCTCCCAACGATGTGGTCACCAACCAACCTGATGCCATCAAGGCGATCAAGTATGCGAAAACTTATGAGGTTCAGGCACCAGGTAGGTACCAGAACTTCTTACAGAAGTGCGGTGTTTTCTTTGGGTATTTAGGTGTTGTTCCCATCTGTTGTTGCTCTAACCCTTACGAGGATGTCAACCAAGGTTATGTCGGTCTAATCACCAGATTTGGTGAGTTGAGCCGTGTGGTGGACCCAGGTTCGGTTTACATCAACCGTATGACAGAGCTGATCTACCGTGTCAGTATCAAGACCGAGGTTCAAGAGATCCCAGAACAAGCGTGCTTGACCAAGGACAATGTCATTGTCTACCTAAAGTCAGTGATCTACTACAATATCGTTGACCCTCAAAAGGCTGTGTTTTCTATTTCCAATATTCACGATGCCATTTCTGAGAAGGCCCAAACCACATTGAGAGACGTGATTGGTGCTCGTGTTCTTCAGGATGTCATTGAACGTAGAGAGCAAGTCGCTGATGCGATCCAATCCATCATTACCTCCACTGCCTATGAATGGGGTGTCTCAGTCGATTCCATCTTGATTAAAGATTTGAGATTAAGTACCGAAATCAGTCAGGCGTTGTCCCAAGCTGCTCAAGCTAAGAGAATTGGTGAGTCCAAGATTATCCAGGCCAAGTCCGAAGTTGAAGCTTCCAGATTGATGAGAGAGTCTGCCAAGTTGTTGAATTCTAAGGTTGCCGTCCAGATGAGATATTTGGACGCAATGGTTAACATGGCCAAGACTGCTAATTCCAAGGTTATTTTTATGCCAACCTCTGTTGACATTGACCAAAAGAATGACAGCGTTGATGACGACAACTTTGGTGAGGAAAACGTCTTGACTGACGTGGAGCCACAGACCACTACTACCCAACCTGATCATTTGGCCGATAACTTGATGAACAAGCTGGCTCTTCAAGAGGGCTTCACTGGAACATCCGATTAGCTTCTGTTAAACTTATGACCAACTTCTTTCCCCACTTCCAACTTTTTTGTTTTTTAATCTTAATGTTTAATGATCTTGTTTTCCTGCTCCTGGTGAACCAAGTTACGACTTTCAACTACTTTATTTCTTGATATTCCTTCCATGATTTTCTAATGTTATAGTGATTATTTCTTTTCCTTCTGTTCGTTCAATTGTAGCAATAATCTCTGTAGCACTTCTTGCAAAAGGCAGGAACCTCCAACTCGTTGATCAAACTCATACTTCTCGACTTGCGGTCATATTCTCTTTTTATCAAAATACACCCAACACAACGGTGATAATCTGGATCCTTTGTAGAGTTGCCATAGGTCATCACATTGTATGAGTTCTCCATGATATGAGAGATTTCATCATACTCATAAGTCAATTTGAATGTTGATGTGTTTGAACGATAAGAGTACTCAGAATTTGCAAAATAGCCCACAATTGGAGGCAAGTAGTCGTTAACAGACATCAAGTCTGGTTCCTGGGACTCTCGAACACCAAAACTTTCCAAATAGCACCCAAAAAAAGTCGGCCTCTTGTCAAGACCCTTGAAAACGAAAATATCAGGAGTGGGGATATCAGGAAATTTGTTGATAACTCTTGCTTCGTTTCCAACAGTGACGGTGGTTCCAGGATGCCTGGAATTGTTGAATCTTAAAGCAGTGTTTGCAATGATAGTGCCATTGGGCCAGCCCTGTCTATCCGATGTGGAATCAAAAGCAAGAATAAGATCCACTGCCCGATCTTCCTGAAGTAGTGGAACAAATGGGATGTTCTGGCCATCCTCACCACCATCCACCATATAGAGAGTCTTTGAATTATAAATCTCATTGGGATTCAAATTCGCACCACTGGCATTGTACCGATAGAATGGATTTGGAGAGTAAAGTGCATAATCAGGATGCCTCTTACTATCTTGAAGGGATGTCAAGCCAAATGTGTTGAGGACAGCTTTTATGGCACGGTAGTTATTCTTTGAAGAAGCTGAAGCCAATTGCCATACATATATGAAAACGTTGTTGAAAAGAGAGGATGATGTTCCAGTAATGAACCCAGCATTATCAAAATTGGTAAAACAAATGGTACGATTGGACATATGGAAGATTGGTTCGCCGTTGTAGAGTCTCGAGCCAAGGTATTTCAAATTGACAAACATGTTCATGTCCCATGACCCAAATTCAAAGGGGGTAAACTCAAAAACATTACTGTTAATGGGAGACTTCTCCACACCTGGATTCCTCAAATCTGAGAGAACGATTGGGAAAGGAACCTCAAAACGTTTGAAGAACTTGGATTTGGTTACTGAAGAAAATGTCACGTCAGGGGAGCGCATAGATTTAGGGAAGATTCTGCGAGTAAGAGCCCGACCCCAGTAGTCTGTAAAGGACACTGAGAATCCCTTTAGCTTTTTAGCTCTGACTTCAAGGTGTAAGTTCTTGTAGAAGTTGAAGATTCTCTTCATTGACCTAAGGGAGATATCTGAAGAGATTTCAATATTGTTGAGGACTGAAGTGGAAACTTTGGTCGCTTCATCTTTTTTCCTAAATAGGTCCTTAACAAAAGTTTTGAAGCCTTCAAACCAATCATCTTCCTTCTTCTCCGTGGATAGTGCCTCGCTTGGTGTCGTTGCAGTAGTCAGGTCTCTTTTAGAGAATTGGTCATCTCTGAAAGAGTTCTCACACTGCTGGTAAAAATTTTCAAAGATATCGTCATCCCAGTCAACATCAGGAATTTCAGTCTCGTCTTCTTCTGAGTTCATATAGCTATGATCGGTGGTGATGAGATAGTCTTTAGTTTTGAGCTGCCTCTTTCCTATCCGATTCAACTCATCGTAAAATCCCAAGTCATTGTCCTTGAAACCAGAGGGCAAAACTTGCACGTCATTTCTACTAACCTCTAAACGGTTTACGTTAGGGATCCCTTCTAACAAGGGCTCAAACAAATCCCAGTCATGTCTCAACTTCACCAACGGTTTGAACCCACTCAATATCAACGACATCACGAGCCAAGACCCGCCTGAGATGCCCGCCAAATAAGTGGATCCCTGTAATAGACCTCCAAGGTGACCTGGGATAGAAGAGTTGTAGGATCTATCATCCAATGCAGCTAGCATTCCCGCTCCATTGATAAAGGCTCTGTAGCCGCCACCAGACAACGCTAGCCCCAAACTAATTGGCTTCGTTGAGGAAACAGTGAACTTGTCCACATCCAACCCAGGAATCTTAACGCGTTTCAAAAAGTTGGTGAGGGCTAATTGAGTGCGCTTTTGTCTTTCCTGGATATAGTAGCGCTCCTTTGGCGACATGTCCTAGCAGCGCGCAGCTGATGTTAGTTGGGAGATTCATTCAAGTGGATTTATACGAGATTCTTTTGAACCTCGAACGCGTGGTATTTCAATGTACGGGTCCCTGTCTGACCAAAGGGTAGGTAGGGCATGTGACTGGCTGCGGCGCATAGCCAGCGAAGGCCATTATGGAAACAGAGAGAACGCAAAACAAACTCCAAAAGCGCATTTTGGTGTTTGCCGCTGTGGTTGTGTGGTTTGTGAGGGTTGGTTCAACTTTTGAACGTTTGAGCTTTTGTGGCGGATTTTTTTATGAGGAGGGAGTATACAGAAACTAGGAATTAGGAATGTGTGTGGTGTAACAAGTTTTCTTTTATTCGATCGACCGTAGTGCCTCCACAACCTTGGGGCCAATCTCAGATACCAAGGAGGAAGTGCTTACAATGAGCTGTGGCTTGATGCCTTTTAGCTGTGAGTCGTTTAGTTTGATGTTGGATAATGGGGCAATCACCTTGTCTTCAAAGTAACTGACAATCAAACCATTATCACAGACTTCGATTTCTTGTGAGTTTGGATCCACAAGGAAATTATTCTGAAACAGTGCAATAGTGAAGATAATCGGCAGCTCTAGTTCCAGCTTGAGTAACTCAAGTTCATCAAACAGTGGCTGTTCCTCAATCTCCTTGTCGTTAACACTGGAGACCAATTTTGGAAGGTAGGTGTTCTTAATGGCCAAAAATGCTGTATGCGAGGCGAGCGTCAATGGATAGGAATAGTTTGCAAGAATCAGCACGTCAATGAACAGCTTGTAACTGAACTTCTCAGTTAGTTTGAGCCTTAGCGGGTCGATGTTCTGTAAGTAGAGTGACTTCAGTAGGGACCTGATGGTGAGGGTTAAACTGGAATCATCTTTGTGGTTGTTGATCTCAACATCAACTTCAATGAACTCTTTGGTGGATCTGGTCTCAACAACAGACACCTTAACGCTCACAAGACACTCAGAACCGTCACTCAGCACAATCTTTGCACTACCATTAGAACCATTCACCACATCAAGCTCGGATTCCATTGGTCTGAACTGATTGGCTCCACGGCCATCTGGTCGCATTACCGGCGTTGCACTGAGGGAATCATATAAGAAAGATCTTTCAGAGCCAGAGAATGTCATCTTTATTGCAGGGTATAGACAAAATCTTCGTGTGTGTTGTGTTGTGTGTTAGGTTTTAGTTAGCTCTCACTAATTTAGCGCATCGGGCAAAAAAAAATTCAACCGCTTAGGTAAGCATATTTTATTAAAGGAAGTGGAAGAGGTAAAACCCAGGAGCCAGAACAACGAAACTAATCTCCAGATCCAATGGTTGAGAAGAAAAGAGTTGACAATTTGCATCTTCCTGCTGGGCTAGTTATACCGTACTTATGCATTCTGAGGATCATCAATGCACTGACGATCAACACCTTCTTTCAGGCAGATGAGTACTGGCAATCATTGGAACCAGCCCACCAGTATGTGTTTGGGTATGGTCAACTAACGTGGGAGTGGAAGCAGGGCCTAAGAGGGTTTCTCCATCCATTGATGTTCTCGATAGTATATGAAATTTCAGATATTCTTGACCTGGGAGAGTTTGGGGTGGTCTACTTGCCTAAAGTGCTTCAAGCAGTGATGGCTGGAGTGGGAGAGTACTACTTCTATAACTTTGTCTACAGACTCACCAAGAACGAGAAAGTTGCGCGTTGTTCGCTATTTTTGAGTGTTACCAGCGTGTTTAACTGGTACATTATCACCAGAACGTTTTCGAACAGTTTGGAGCTAACCCTAACATGTGTTGCGTTGGCGTTTTGGCCGTGGCAGCACCTTACACATTCACAGCAACAACAACAGTGGTGGTGGTGTGAGCTAGACAAGAGTTTACTGTTTGCTACAATAAGTTGCTTTATCAGACCGACGAATAGCTTAATGTGGTTGGCATTGGGTCTGCAACTAGTGTACAAGTCTGAGTGGATGAACAAGCTAAAGGTTGTTCTTCATGCTCTATCAATGACCAGTTTTGTGTTCTTACTGAACTGTGCCATTGACTACTTGTACTACGGCAAGCTCACGATACCTGTCTGGAACTTCATCAGATTCAACCTATTTTCACCATTATCAAGATTCTACGGCGTGGCACCTTGGCATTTCCACATTTTACAGAGTATTCCACTGATCCTCATGACTTGCCTACCCTTTTTTCTTTATGGACTGTTCCACTACAATAACAGGATCCTCAAATTCATCATTTTTGTTACTATTGTTGCATTTTCCTGTATAGCACACAAGGAGTTTAGATTCTTATACCCGTTACAACCGCTGCTGCTCCTCTTCACTGCCTACGGTTTCCATGTGTCCAGTATTTACCATCCAAGGCTGATTAAGTACTCAACATATGTCATCGTTATAGTGAATACTACTCTGTCGATATTCCTCACCCAGTGCCATGAACGTGGTGTGATTGACGTTATGAACTATCTGAGGGATGATGTTGATGTGTATTCCGTTGGGTTCCTAACACCTTGCCACTCTACACCTTGGCAATCTATCCTTCACAATGAAGATCTCGAGGGGAACTCTTGGTCTTTGACCTGCGAGCCACCATTGCATCTATTGGAAGATGCAGACGCTACTGACAAAGTTGCTGACTATATGGATGAGTCTGATCACTTCTATAAAGACCCAAGGGCGTTCCTCTATAAGAACTTGCCACCTCCCTTTCGGAGAGACTTGTCTACTCCAGGGAAAGAGTACAAGTACTTTTGGCCGTCACATCTTGTCTTTTTCGAAGATCTGGAGCCTTTCATTAGTGAGTACTTGAAGGATTCTGCATACAGGGAGTGTAACAGATTCTTCAACAGTTACTTTCATTGGGATGACAGACGGAGGGGTGATGTTATTGTCTACTGTAAATGGCCCTGGGAATGAGTTTGCTCTATATATTTACATATGCACTATCAAGTTTTAAACTTAGACACCCCATCTGTCAGTACTTGTGGTGGTGGATTTTGAAGGGTCTTCCTGAAACTGTTGAATCTTTTGTAGAGTTTCCTTCATTGGTTGGTATTTGGTATTGAGTAGGTCGATCGACACTTTCCTGTTCTCTATAAAGTGCTTCCAAATAGTTGCATTATCCTCACTACCGGAATTTGGTAATGAGTTTTCGAGGAGCTTGTACGTTTTGAAAGCATCTTTCCACTTCTGTTCTCTGATAGAGCAATCAAACAAGCCGATAATACAGCTCACGTCTGAGATCTCTGCACCGAGCTTGAACCATTCACGGGCTTTGAAGACGTTTCCAAAGAAGTTCATTTCAAGGAATCCCAGCTGCTGGAAAGACTCCTTGAATCCCTGGCTTGCGCTCAGTTCGAAATGATGTCTGGCACGCTTTGGATCATGTATGTTGAGCTGGCCAAGGTAGTAGTGACAGTCTGCCACTTTGTCAATAGGTCCCGTCTTAATTGACTGCTCGAAGTATTGTTTGCTGCCGACAAGATTAGGCTTCTGGAAGTACAATATCCCTAGTTGCTTATAAACTTCAGAAGCAAGAAATGTATCGTTCTCCAATACCAAGAAGTCATTGTAAAACTTTTCAGCCTGATCAAGCATTCCGTTTTGCCGACAAAGGTCTCCGCTGAGCTTGGTGGTCAATGGGTGCTTCAACTCCAGCAACTTCTCCACCAGTTTCTTTGCATGCAGTTTATCTTCATCTGATGCCTTCTCTTCACCGCCAGTGATTACCTCAAACGACAAGAGGGCAACAGCATCATTATTACCAAATTCTGCAGCTTTCTCCACAAGCTCATTCTCCAGGGCCACAAGGTGTCTGTTTGCCGTGTGAGACCTGACTCTGACGCTCTCAAGGGCCTTCTTCATGATCATCAGGTCAGAGGAATCGATGTATGAAGGGATTACCGGTTCTTTTGTAGTGTCTAGCTGCTTGTAGATTGCCTCATAGGCAACGAAGAGTTTGTTGTATCCATGCCGGCTGTCGAGGTCAAAAAGCACTCTGTTCAGTACTTTCTTTTTGGGAAGAACCTCATAGAGTGGGGGACGTGCAGTTGAGAACAGTCTTCTGCCAATCTGAAGCATTATGAGGGCGATTCTGGTCTGATCTAGCTTGCGAAAAAGGTTGTAAGGTAAGTTCTATAAACGTCGCGAATTTTTTTTTAGTATTAACACCAACTTTTGATAAGATTCACTATGTGATATACTTTTTGGGGGAAGATTGAGTGGGAGAGACCGGCGAACCGTATTGTGAAGGCTCAGTATACTGTTCTAATAATGTTTGCATATAAACATTTACACCAATCACTGGTTTGTGAAGTATGTACATGGTGATGATGATATATATGGCCTATTGTGCCTCCTCGAGTTCCTCGAGTAGTCTTTTCGATTTCTCCTCTGCCTCAAACTGCTCCATCACATCGATGATCTGATCCAGCTTCTCACCTCTCATCACACCGTCCACATCATGGATGGAGTACCCACAACGATGGTCTGTGATTCTATTCTGTGGGGTGTTATAAGTCCTAATCTTGTCAGATCTATCTGTACTAGTCACCTGGTCTGATCTCTTTTTGCGTTCCTCCTCTTCAGTCTTTGCTCTCTCAAGTTCAGCGATTCTGGCACGAAGAATGGTGAAGGCTTTGGCTTTGTTCTTGTGTTGAGACCGTTCGTCTTGCATTGAGACGGTAATACCCGTTGGGATATGGGTCAGTCTCACTGCCGACTCGGTGGTGTTAACGTGCTGGCCACCTTTACCACTCGCTCTCATAACGTCAATTCTCACCTCACCGTTCGCAAATGTTCTCTCATCTGCGTCGTCTGCTGCTCCCTTCTCTGTCATTTGTGGAAGCACAACCACTGCTGCAGTGGATGTCTGGGTACGACCCTTGGACTCGGTCTCAGGGACACGCTGGACTCTGTGGACTCCGCTCTCGAATCGCAGCCGGTCATATGAGCCCGGCTCGTCAATGGAAAGAATGGCTTCAGTTATACCATTCCCTGGCTGGTTCAAGGACTTGGAGATGATGCTGACTGGCCAGCGATGAACATTGGCGTAGCCCACATACATATTGAAGAGGTCCAGGGCAAAGATCATGGCTTCGACACCACCGACACCTGGTCTGAGCTCTAAGATACAGGGCTTATCACTGAATGGATGCGGCGGGAGGAGCTTTGTTGTGAGCTTCGAAGCAGTCGAGATGAGCTGAGGAAGGACAGTGGTGAGTTCCTGTTTGGCATCGTCCCCAAGCGACTCGTCCGTCAGCAACGATTGGAGTTCAGTGAAGGACTCCACTTGCTCGAGGTAGTCTCTATAAGTCTCAACAATGGATGACAGACGAGAAAACTGTTTTTGTTGGTTCAGATCAAAGCCAGAAGACATGGAGTCTTCAAGCTGTGTGAGCTCTTGAGCCAGAAGCTCTCCTCGCTTGAGAAGGATAGGATGAACAGGCTCGAACTCTGAGGTTGGAAGCGTGGACAGGAACCTTCCCGGAAGAGAGCCCCTCAGACGGGGCACAGATGCTCTTGGGAAGAGCAGTCTGAACATTCTATACTATACTGAGAAATTGTTATAGGTTTTTGAGCTATGGTGATTTTTTTTGTTTTTAGTCGCGTCCTCCGTCAGAATAACCACAACCAACAACACAGGCAGTGTAACAGGCAGTGTAATGACTGCGGCGAACAGCAACTACAGCAAAGCGAAGAAGGTTGGTGAGGGTACGTACGCTGTTGTATATCTCGGCAAGCAAATCAGCACCTCTCGTGACATTGCCATCAAGGAGATCAAGACTGGTCAGTTCAAAGATGGTCTTGACATGTCTGCTATCCGCGAGGTGAAGTACCTTCAAGAGCTTCGCCACGCCAACGTGATCGAGTTGGTGGATGTCTTTTCCAATGCTGGAAACTTGAACCTGGTACTGGAGTTCCTGCCCGCTGATCTGGAGATGCTGATCAAGGACAAGAGCATTCTTTTCGGGCCCGGTGATGTGAAGAGCTGGCTGCTGATGACACTGAGAGGAGTGCATCACTGTCATAGAAATTACATTTTGCACCGTGATTTGAAGCCCAATAACCTGTTACTGGCCCCAGACGGGCAGCTCAAGATTGCAGATTTCGGTCTGGCACGCTCATTGGGTTCACCCAATGAGGAGTTGACGTCTAATGTCGTGACACGGTGGTATCGTGCCCCAGAGTTGCTTTTCAATGCGAGACATTATACAGAGGCTGTCGATTTATGGGCAGTGGGGATCATATTTGCAGAGCTTATGCTGAGAGTGCCGTATCTACCCGGCCGTGATGATATCGATCAAATTGATGTGACTTTCCAGGCGTTGGGAACGCCAACCGAGCAGAGCTGGCCGCAGGTGTCGAGCCTGCCCGGCTACAACAACCTGAAGATATATCCGAAGCCAACTAGGTCTGAAATGAGGAACAGATTCATTGCAGCAAGTGAAACTGCGTTGGATTTGATGGTGGGGTTGACCGAGATGAACCCGTTGGAGCGATGGGATACCGAGAGGGCTCTTACAAGCGACTTCTTTAAGGAAAGCCCCCCTCCTACAGATCCATTGAAGCTACCAAAACTACAAAAGAAAGAAGAAGAGTGATATACACGGTACAAATAAAATGGTAATGCTCCTTCTATTTATGGTAGATATCTCTAACGTATTTCCCAATAGCCATGGATGAAGTCAGCCCGGGACTCTCGATCCCAAGCAAGTTCACAAAACCTTTGAACCCTTCCTCTTCTCTGATGACAAAGTCGACAAATTCGCTATTGTCAGGGCCAGCAAGCTTTGGTCTGATCCCAGAATAACCAGCTTCCAATTCGTCAATCATCACATGAGGGAGGTACCTCATAATCTCTTTATGGGCAGCCTGCTTGTTCAGCTCAGAAGGAACTAAATCAGTTGGCGAGTCAACCCATTCGACATCTGGGCCAAATCTAATCTGGCCATCAAGCGACAAGGTGAGGTGTGTTCCTAAACCACTTAATCCCTTACGAGGCACTGGGTAAACCAATCTCCGAACCTCTGGAAAGGATGAGTTGAGGTTGAAGTATGTCCCCTTTGCGTAATGGTACTTCACGTGTCTGTCCTCTGGCATCAACAAGTTGTTGATCTTGTCAGAGTACAAACCAGCTGCATTCACCACATTGACAGTTGAAATCTCCACAGAGGCCTCCTCCTCTTTGGAAGAAACCTCCAGAATGTACCCGTCACCACCATATTTATTAATCCCCGTTACTTCGGATCCGACAGCGAGTTCACCGTCATTGCTTTGGAACACGCCTTGTAGGTAACCCATTAATGAGTGTGCTGACACGATACCTGTAGTTGGAGAGCTCAAGATACTTCTCTTCGCATCAACAGCCGGTTCGATGAACTGCGCTTTAAAGGAAGGCACAAGCTCAGCCTTGATCCCGAGATCCCTGGTCTTGTAGAACAATGATTCCACAAATGCATCCTCAGCGTCATTCTGTGCAACGATCCACTTCCCCACACGCTGCATCTCCACGCCTGCCTTCTTGGCCTCAGAGTACAGCAGCTCCTTACCCTCAATACAGAGCTTGGTCTTCAAAGAATCCTTCGGGTAGTATATACCAGCATGGATGACTTCGCTATTACGAGACGATGTCTCTTGACCTGGCTTGGTGTTCTTTTCAATGAGAAGGACCTTGTTTCCTTGAACCTTAGAGAGCTCAGCAGCCACTGCTAGTCCAACAACACCAGCACCAATGACTGTGTGTGAGAAGTCCGCATTGAGGACCTGTGTCGTGTGAATAAAACGTCTTGAGAGGCGCACACAGCTCATCATTGTGACGTTTGCTGTTTACGAGAGGAGGGAAAGACGGCTTTGGTTGTGGAAGAGTGTGGAATCTTTTGGTCGAAAGCTTGTCCAGAGCTTTGTGAAATAAAGAGCCGGAGTCCTCTGTGGGGACAAACGAACACCAAATTAGGAAATAGGACAAGTTACCAGCTGCCGCGATACACAAAACAAATATAAACAAATATAAACAAAAGACTCTGCTTCTTTTCCAATAAAGCGCAGAAGCAAGATGGCAATTCTGTACCGTTCTAAACGGTCAGTTAAGGTTGGGCAACTAGAGCAGTATGTGATAACATACGAACCTCTAGAGCACGAGAAGCTTCAACCTCAAGGCTCACTCTGGCTAAAGATTCGTAACCTGGAGAACATCACACTAAGAGCAGCTTTTCTCAGGGGCCCTTACATATTGTACACGGATGTACGATCGCAGGAGTACCATCACTCACAACAAACATTTATCACAGCAGACCAACCGCTGTTCGAGCCCAATTTGTCTCCGGGACAGAGCTTTTGTGTGGAGTTGAGCATGCATACGTTGAAAGAGAAGTATGTCTGGATCGTTGACGTCGTCAGCCAGATCATCTTCAGTCCAACGACGGACATTTCCTTTGAAGTGATGCTGGGATCAGACAAGCAGTCTCTGGATGCGCATGTCGAGAGATTGGGCTCATTTGATGAGAGGTTGAGTGTCGTGAGGCGCGATACTCTTGATCTTTGGAACCTGCCATTGCCACAGCCTAACAAGCCAATCCATCTAGTAATCCTGACACACGGACTTCATGGTAACACTGGAGCTGATATGTTTTACATCAAGGACCAGTTGGATGTCATCGCAGCCAAGACAGGGGAGAATTTGATTGTGAGAGGATATCACGGAAATGTCTGCAAAACAGAGAGGGGCGTGAAGTACCTAGGTATCAAATTGGCCAAGTATATTGTTCATGATCTCTTGGAGAAAGATGAGAACATCACTGAGATCTCGTTCATCGGCCACTCGTTGGGTGGTTTGATCCAAATGTTCGCATTGACTTTCATTGAGCTCACCTACCCGTGGGTGTTCAAACGTGTCAAACCTGTTAACTTCATCACACTGGCTTCACCACTGCTAGGAATAGTCACTGATAACCCTGCTTATGTTAAGGCCGCGCTGATGTTTGGGATTGTTGGACGGACTGGCCAAGATCTTGGACTGGAGCGAGTGAATGGGGAGGATCCCTTGTTGAAGAGGCTTTCATTGGAGCCTGCCACACGCAAGATACTGAAAATGTTCAAGCACAGAACAGTTTATGCCAATTCTATCAACGATGGAATTGTTCCATTGTACACTTCTTCTCTGCTTTTTCTTGACTGGAAAGGTCTGTCCAAAGTGAATGATAATGGGCTTCCCGAGAACTCCTCTGAAACAACACCAGGGCCCGGAGAAGTTCCATGTTCGATAGATGATGATGATGTGATAGATGGAAGAAAACCCAATCGCATGAATTCAAAAGGAAGCAAATCTTTCATGAACCCTATCCAAAAGGCAATGTCACTATGGACACCCAACGTTCAACAGAAGCAAGCTACTGACGATGAAGAGATCTACAGCAATAGCTTCCCCAAGACATCAATGATTGAGTCTGCGACAGCTCTTTTGATCCCACCACTTCCTTCAAGCAGGTATCTGAATGACCCTAACTCAAGATATGAGGTGATCATTCACGACCGGGTCTATGCCAATGTGGATATCCCTCCCCAACAAGTCAAGAGGAAGCAGTCTTTCATTGACAGCATTGATCCCCTTTCCAAATTCAAGCAGCTTGAAGAGGAGATAGCAAGGAACTGGCATAGTGGTTTAGAGTGGAGAAAAGTGTTGGTCAAGTTGAACCCTGACGCACATAATAACGTGTTTGTACGCAGACGGTTCTCAAATGCCTATGGGTGGCCCGTCGTTGACCATTTGATCCAGGAACACTTTGCAACTTACGCCAACAAGAATCAAGATGAGAAGAAACAGGAAGATGTTTCTCAACCTGTTGACTTGGATCTAGCTGATTCTAGATTGGATAGCAAGGATCATGAATGGATCACTTGTGAGAATTTCCAAGAGGGTATTTTTGACTTGGGACCTACTGGTCTCATCACTAATTTTAATGAGATCTTGGACAACTTCAAAAACTGGAACATGGCTGGACCAGCGGCCAGATCTGAGAAGGCCACCACCATTGCTGACGAACATCTTGATGATGATTTCGAGATAAACACATACATATCAGAGGGGTACATTGTCTGAACTGAACGATGATGGGAATCTACAGGAGAGGGGAAAAAGACATAATTGGCATCATCTTTCATCTTCTTTTACTTTATTTAATGTGAATTCTCAACAAGACATCCAAGATTTCGCTATCTTTCAATGCAACGATCCCAAATTCTTCTCTGAATTCACCAAACCTACCCACTTTCGCAAATTGCTTTACAGTGATTCCTTGTGATTTGATACAATGAAGATGGGTCTGGCCATGGGTCAATTGCATGATTTTCATAAACTCTTCCAACTTTGCATATTGTGGGAACTCTGTGAAAGTGTTTAACTTCAACTCTTTCAGCACGGATTGGAAGTCTATTGTTAGTTGATTGACACCAAAGGAGTTAAAGTGATTAGATTTGATGATATTGTCAATGTAGAGTTCAACAATCTTGCAAATCAGTAGACGTCTGACCTTTTCCACTTCATATGGAGGGATGATCTTGCCTATAAAGTTGATCGCAGTTTTCAAGTTATGGACAAGTGGTTGTAACTGCGATGAGGCTTTCAGAGTGCTGTAATCAACATCATTGAGAGCATTCCAAGTGTTCAAGTTCTCATAACTTCTGAAAGATTGGACCACAGTATTGGTTAAGAACTTCTCGAGCAGTTGCCAGATCTTGACCTCCAAGTTATAGTAGTCACTGGAAATTGAGTCAAATAAAGATAAGGTCGATCCACCGGTACGGGCGTTGAAGAGCTCATTGAGTTCAATAAAAGAGAACTCCTGATTCCATTGACTGAGGTTATTAGAGATATATTTCAAAGAGCAGTACAGCCTGAAGATACGGTCAAGTCCATCAGTTCCAGCAATTCTGATTCCATTGGATGGAGAGTCAATGATGACAGACTTTGAAGACTTTAGTATATCAGAAAAGGCATTGTAGCCGTCATTTAATCTGATGAGGTATGACTGTAGTAGATTCAAGTAGATTTTGGAGAACACCTTGAGCTTGAATTTGATTAATGCGGTATTGGAATCATAGTTTATTTTAAAGAACTTGGAAAAGTTTTTGAATGTCAAGTTTTCAAAGAGAATCTTCAACTTTAGCGAGGAGATGGTTGGTTTCAGGTCTTGCGAGTTCACAGAGGTGTAATCAATGTGGAAAACCTCATCCTGGTTCATAATAGACTCAAACTGACTTGTGTACAGTTTAATTTCTCTGACGAGAAGTCTTTCAAGGTGTTGTTCGTAAGTGAATGCGTTGAATAGTCCAGGCCACGAGCTGTCGTTGAGAGGATCGTAGTAGAAGTGTTCAATCATATAGGTATCGAATTGGATAGTTTCGTTGATTAGGTGTGTCAACAGTTCCAAAGCGTCGTTGTCATTTTCGGAACCTTCCTGGGTTAAAGTGGTGGAATACTGTCCCAATTTGGCTGCTACTGGTTTGATGGCAGCAGTGATATACTCCGAGTGAGCAAATCGTTCGCTCAGCTCAGTATTGTTCAGTTTCCAAAGTCTCGCAATCTTTGTGAGATGTTGGTTCAAATAGTTAATGAGGTAGTTCAAGAACTGTTCAGGTTTGTCAATGGAGTTCACACTCTTCTCAGAGTTGAAGTGGTAATCAAATGCAATTCTAAAGTTTTTGGCAATGATTTCAAAAGCCCACAACGAATCTGGGTACTGTGGGTCCATTAACGACTGAAGGTTGACGAGATCGATGAACTTGGACTCGAGTTCTCCGGTGATGGATCCTGTCTTCAACCACTGTGATTTACCCATCAAGTCACTAAACTGAAAGAGCAGTGGTTGCTTCAGCAACTCAACCTTCTTTAATAATTGGGCTAGAAGCTTCTGCTTCAAGTTATCCTCATCGACTTGAGAAATGGCACTCTTGATCTCACTTAGACGTTCAAGGTCAAACTCATAAATATCCTCCAGTCTTGCGCTGAGCTCCCTGTCAATGCTGTTCAATCTGAGAGTATTCAACAGCTCTAGTTTCCTCATCAGCAGAGCTCTGGCTTTTACCAAAGATGGGAGGGACCCGTGTGAAACAATCAAGGCATCAATGGTTGGGACATCGTTGTTTTGTAGTGCTGAGGTCAGTAAGCTGGCCAGGTCGTGTGTTTGTGCTGCATATTTAGAGGAATCCGTAATCGAGCTGTGTAGATCAGCTCGCCGTTTCTCAAGAGCGACAATGGCTGCATTGATCTCATTGGGATCAAGTGATGTCATTGTTTCTGATGAACATCAACTTCTTCTTCAGTTGTGGCTGGCGGCAGCAAAACAAAAACAGAAAAACAAGATCGAAGCGAACATATATATGACTAATCAATTATATAATCATAATTAAGGTGTTGATGCTAGAATGTGCTTAGTCATACAGCAAAGAGCAAAAGCTATATAAACCCGCATTTGTGTCTCTCTGGTTTCTCTCCACTTTTTCCAAAAAATCTATAAAGATGTCCTCTATCCCCAGACCAGTACAAATCGAGGAGTTCACCGTTGCAATTCGTGAGCTAGGCGATGGTTCACTTAAGACCACCCGCACAGAACTTGAGAGATCAATCCGTAAGCTTAAGGCGACTCAGAACAAGTTGTTGAAGTTGTGTGGAGAGCAACCTGTACATGAGGTGAGTGAGAGTGAGGAGTCCAGCAGCAGCGATGACGAATACGAACAGGACAGGCAACTTTATCAGGAGATAATTGCTGAAAATGAGCTGGTATTGAAGAACCAGATTGAGAGAGTTGAACGTCTTGACCAAGAGTTTATTTATCGTGGGTTGAATACCACAACATGATTTGATGAGTGTTTTTTGTTCTTAATGTCCTAACGTCCGCTACTACTGTTATATATATATATACTAATCTTTTGGAAAGAGACTGTAATCCACAAGCGAACCCGTACCGTAATGTGGGTACCACCACTCCAAAAAAGGAGGAGGAGCTACCATCCACGGCACCAGATTATAAATGGAGGCACATCAAAGTGTCCACTCTCCTTTCAGCCATTTGTGCACCTGTAACATATGGAGAGCAATGTCGGCGCTGGTAAACTAAAAGTGATATAATTAAATGTAAGTAAAGAGCAGAAAAAAGAGGAGGATGGAGAAAATTTTCAGGGGCCAATTTTTTTCCTTTAAATAGGGATTGTAATGGTGTATGGGTGTATATTTACTTTCTCTTTTTTTTATTTTGTACACAAAAGCCAGAATCCACTTTCCTTACACGGCGGCGAAACAGTCAGCTAGCCAGACAGCCAGCGCTATCAATAGAAACACAGCAATGAGTCAACCAGATACTTCAGCGCTCCCACCTTCACTAACTCAATTTGTAAAGAATGCACATGTCCAGGCCAGGAAGCGCCAACTGGACAGTGGTCAGTTTGCTGCAATGCAACTTGAAGTTACCAATCTAATCAACATGGCGAACAAATCTGGTTCCCTTTGGACTAACGACTGGAGTAAACAGATGCTACCTTCTTTGGGGCATAAAGGTAAGCTCGAGCTATTCTGTGATTCGGATTATGCTAAACGTCTCTCCAAACGTGCAAAGCTGATGGCAAAGATGGAGAAGAAGAAGAAGGACAAGGACAACTATGAAGGGAACCATGAAAACAGTAGTGACCTGATGACCTCTTCAGCACGAAAGATGTTGAGGTCTAAGAGATTTGAGAGGGAACTCACTGGATCACCAGTATCGAGTGGCTCAACAACCGAGACGTTCCCACAGAATGGCCCAGTGAAGGGTACCTGCCAGTCACTTGAGAAGAGCTATTTGAGACTAACATCGGCACCTGATCCTTCAAAAGTGCGTCCATTACAAGTTTTGAAAAGAGCCTTCCAGATGGTTTACAAGAAGTACGTAGATGAATCAAAATATGCATACGTTTGCGACCAATTCAAGTCCATTAGGCAGGATTTGAGAGTCCAACTAATTGAGAATGAATTCACTGTTACCGTTTATGAGACACATGCCAGAATAGCCATTGAGAACAAAGATCTTGGTGAATTCAATCAATGCCAGACAGTCCTAAAGAACCTGTACCAGTTGCCACATATTAACAAATCCCCCAATTACCACGAGTATCTAAGCTACAGGATCATTTATTTCCTTCTTACAAGAAACTACGACCAGATTGCCTTGATAAAACTGAAACTTACAGAGCAAGACAAGCAAAATAACCATATCCAACTTGCTTTAAAGTTCCTAAAATTCCAAATTTCTAACAACTACCACCAGTTATTCCGACTTTACTCAACTTCTAAAGCAACCACACGACACCTTTTAGACTATTTTATTAACAATGAGCGTGTCCGTGCTTTATCAATCATTTGCTATTCTTATAAGGTTATTAATTTGGAGTTCTTGCTGGAAGAGTTTAAGTTTACCAACGAGACAGACTGTATGAACTTTATAAATAACACCAGAGTGGACAAATTTATTGAACTGAGAGGCGAAAACGTTTACTTGAACACTTCATCAGCCAAACCTGTTGTCCTACAAAACCTCAATGAGTCGAAGAAAGTTGATATCAAGGGTCAAATTTAAATTTGCTAAAAGATTCATATTTTTTTTCTTTTCCTTTCCAGGGCTGAGGCAAAGGGAAAGGAGAGAATGGGTTCGTTATGATATGCACCTGCACCAGCTCGATATGGGAAACAGGACAGGCACAACTTGTGGTTTTCCTAGGTATGTATTACTTTTTGTGTGTTCATCACGTATCCATTCGTCTTCTTCCCATCCGATTCCATACTTTGAGCAGTCAATCAAGAAGAGAAGCAGTGGAAGTTCGATGATCAGTGGACTCTTCCCGAAGACTAGAGGAGCTAAATCTCAGTGGAGAAGCAGTTGGATATGGTTACTTTGAGACAGGATATGCCTCCAGGGGTGTGATCTTTTTGTAGAATGTGTTATCATTAAATCATGCAGCTAATATATAAAAGTAGTATGCTTAAGCTACTCAAAGGATGGGGCCAGTGCCACCAACGAGAAGTTCAGCTTGTTGGCCTCGTCCGTCAGGTCAATGTACTGTTGAAATCGTTCCTGTAGCTTCCCATCACTTAACAAATCCTCGTTTTCCAAATCACGAGCGTCACCAATTCTGTACGGACCTTTACGTCTCCCATCTAGTTCATAGACCTTGCCATCCTTCTTGATCAAGGCGACAAAGTGTAGTGCAATGTCAGCATCAGCTGCTGGGGCTTCTGTTTGTCCCGAGTTTGCAAAACTAGAGTACTGTTGTTGAAACTCATTGATCAATTCCTCAACAGCCCCGATATCTTTATGATTCTTCTTGAACTCAAGGATCTTCGAGCCTGGTTCAAAGTTGTCATCATTGAGGTTTCCAAGGGAGTTGAGAAGAGCATACAACCCACAGGCATTCTTGATCGTCTGCTTGAACCACACGATATCACCACTGCTCTCCCCCGATTCTTCGTCTTCCTCCTCAATTCTGAACTTCTCATAGTTCTCTGTGATTGGGAACAGCATAATGACAGCTGGACAGGGTCTAGGGATAAAAGAAAGCAAGTCTTGATCAAAGAGTGAGTAGACATCGGTGAAGTGAAGTCTTTGCTCTAGACCCAAGAAATGGGCAAATTGAGTAAAGACTTCAGGATTGGACTCAAGTGGAATCACTGCTTTGGACATTTGTGAGCGGGTGCCTGTTCTTTGGTTGCCACTATAAAGAGAGAGAGATCTTTTTTAGGTATTAAATTAAACTCACAGATATTTACCAGAAAGGGGAATTATCCTTAAACGGCTAATATTGAGCAAAATGAGATGAGCAACAGGCTCGCTTCAGATTCTTTTCTCTCTCTTTCGCACAGGCCAGCAAAGAAGAAGCTCATAGGTTACTTTCAGAAGAATGAATGTGTAGTAGTTGAAGTTTTACCCACGCTCAAAAATAGAGTATACATGCCAGTTGGTCAGGTGATAATGATGGTGAGAGAATCAGCCAACTAGCTTGTTTCTCTTTGGGAAGCACATAGTTGTAAGCATAGGTCTGTCTCCATACTCATACGAGCCTACATATAATTTATTTATAGTCTTTGTAAACCCCTAAACAGAAGTTATGGACAGATATGAGTATATATATATATATATACAAGTCTTCAGCTTGTAATGCACTCCTACTTATATTCAGGTATAAAAGCAAAAAAAAAAAAAACTTCACCCCCCTCCTCTCTATCTACCTCTTGAAGAAGTGCTAGCTTGTATTGGAAATGGAAGACACACCGGTGGACCCGGAGAAGCTAAGAAAGCTTATTGTGCTTTTAGGAAAGAAGCATGCAAGACCTCCCACCTTTGACTACGCCGAATTCGCGAGCAGAAACTTTGACCACCAGGTTTCTCTTAGTCAGTTTCCTGTGGACAAGGAGCAGCAGGCTCCAACAAGGTTTGGTATGGACACAGATTTTGATGCCACACACAAGTTACACAATAAAGGTGGTTGTGGCAGTTCAATTGACAAGCTGGATATGAGGTCTAAACAGTTGTACAATGATGTTGAGAAGAGTTCTCTTTTCTTGAATGTGACAGCATCTGAGATGAAGAAGTTCCATGAGAGAAATACGGGGGCTCTCAGAACTAGAAAGATTGAAATTTCAGAGCCAATACACCCTGACAGAACAGTGCTACCAGAAGAGCCACCACTGGTTGCTGACGTTGTTTCTTCTGTCAATGTCGAGGGAGAGCGAACTCTTGAATCCATAAAGAAGAGAGAAATCAATCTCAAACAAGAAGACAAGCTGGAACAGACACAATTGCTGCCACCGGTAATTATTCGTCCCCTAACACCAACTACTTCACGTTTGATCAAGAGTGATCCATTTGAAAATGTGCAACAGCAGTCTTTTCCGTCGAAATCCAACAGGTCAACCAAACTTTCATTCTTGAAAAGACTCAAGACCAATAATTCATCATCCACGCAAGAAGAAGAAGACCAGGTTGAGACACCAAGACAAACAGTGAAGATTAATCCACAAGAGTTGCCAGATCAACGCACCGTTTCGAGGCAAGAGAGAGGGACAGTATCGTTATCCACAAGCAATGAGTTAGAGAAGATGACTACCACGACACCACAGCGACAAATGACAAGAAGTTCAATATCCGAAACAGTTTCTCCATCACCGAAGGAGTGTCATTCAGTAGAAGATACACTTCTGGCCGACGAAGAGTTGAAAGATTTCTCACTCCCACAGCACAGATTAAGTTACTATGATTCACCAATGGATCAGAAATTCACCTTTGAGGGGTCAGGACGAGGAGGGAGCAGCGGCAGCATTAGCAGCAGCAACAGCTTGAGCTCGAGGAGATACACCACAGCACTTGATTCTTTCCGTCCTTCACCACAGTTGGGAAGACAGTTTTCCCATAGGATGAGCAATTCAATGGGGGGATCTGTGAAGATGGGTAAGGGGGGTAGTGGTGGCTTTCGAAACCTGAGAGGAGGCAGTTCGCCAGGTTCGTCACATAAGGACTCTTTACGGAGTAGTGGTAGTAATCGCTCTCCAGTGATGGAGAGTAATCGATCACCCATATCATCGAAGTCACTATTGGTGAGTAGATCAGATTTGAGCTTGGGAGAAAGTCTGTCATCTCGTGGCGTTCCTGGGAGACCGTTATCTCCCAATGGGATGAGGCTTGGAAGCCCAAGTTTTGGGTCTCCATTGGTGGAGACGATCACTGAAAATGAGATCCTTCAAACTTACTCACAGTTGTGAAGAAGAATATCAGTGTACAAATTCCATCTTATATGAAATGGTAATATGGGTGTGAGGTATATGCTGCTGCTAGCTAACTATAAATGTGGTGGTAACTTTTGTCAGTGTATGAAAACCCAAAAAACGGATCTTCTGTGCTTTTGGCTTTCTGAATATCGAGGCCTGTGGTTATTGCATCGACTGGTACTTTCTCCAAAGAACCAACTGGTGTTACCACCATGCTGGTGAAATCAGAATCAAAGTTTTCAGCAAGGACAGGGTCTGAGATGATTGGTACAATAGGTGGTTCAAAGTCTCTGTTCAGAATCTCATCCCAATTGATCTTTCTGAAAAAGGGGTGGTTCTTAAGTCTTCCAAAATCAGTGAGTCTCTTGTCCGGGTTTTTTCTTAGGAGCCGGGTGACAAGATCCTTGGCCTCTTTGGAGAAATAGAAAGGGATCTTTAGTTTGTTGGCAACAATCTTGTCCATTATTCTCTTGTTGTTGTTACCTGTGAATGGAGGCGCCCCAGTCATCATATCAAACATGACACAGCCAAGAGACCAAAAATCCACAGCGTAGTCGTATGGAATGTCCTGAAGAATCTCTGGAGCCATGTACTCTGGGGTTCCAATGAGGGATGTGCAGAGCTCACTTGGGTTGTTATTACCATCATCATCAGCAGCAGCATCATGGAGACCCACTTTACTTAGACCGAAATCGGTAAGCACCAGATATCCATCTGAATCAAGAAGACAGTTCTCTGGTTTCAAGTCTCTGTAGACAATACCAATGTGATGAAGATGTTCCAATCCCAGTATCATTTGTGCAAGGTAGATGGCAGCGTTGGCCTCGCTTAAGAACTTTTCTGTTTGCAAATGTTGGAACAACTCACCACCTTGAAGGTACTCCAAGATCAAGTATAGTTTAGAGTGGTCTTGGAAGGCATAAAACAGCTTGACAATAGATGGGTGGTTCACCTGCCCCAGAATCGTCTTCTCATTCATGGTTCTCTCCACAGTTTTGGATTGAATGATAATCGACGCCTTTTTCAACTGCTTCTGGGCGTACAACTTCCCAGTCTTCTTCTCACGCACTAGAAGAACTTTGCCATACGAGCCTACCCCTAGCACTTTAATCATTTCAAAGTCACAAGGCTTTGGCTTACCTCCCTGTGTGGCAGCGAAGCGCTCTGGGAACTCCACTAGCGGCTTCTCCTCCTCATTGATGAAACTCGAACTGATATAAGATTGCTCTAACCCAACTTCTACAGAGCGCCCAAGTCTATTGGCTGGTGTATTTCTGTTTGACGCTGAGCTCTTTCGACGGCGGTGATGATGGGAAGGGATGTCGAGTGCTTTACTTGTGTTGCCGCCGTGGCTGCTGCTGATGGCGAGGTTGTCCTGGAAGTCTCTGTAAAGTTCTTCTTCGCCATCCTCATCTAAAGTGAACACTGTCATTGTCCTGCTTGTGTAACTTGGAAACCCTCACTGAACGAAATCAGTGGATCCTGTTTGTCTGTTTGTCTAAGTAAACAACAAAGCTGAGTTGAGTTGAGTTGGCTGACTACGTGAAGCCGCCAACACACCAAAAACAGAAAAACAAAAAAAATTGGACGCGAAAAGTTGTGCCGAGGTAAGAATAATCAGATGCTCAAGATTTCATTCGAATGAGTTTAAAACAATCGTAGGAAAGACACACACACAGATGGGTGTGGTCTAAATGGTATATTCCTGGCTGGAACAGATATAAGTAGCTAATATCTGTGTGTTCAGTCTCTTTGCATGAGGAATGCTAAGTAGAAACGGAAATGTGATTGGTCCAGTAGCGCCACACACAACCGTATGGCCAATGATCATCGACAAGTCTCTTAATTTAAGCTTAACTGCCCTCTCTTTTCAATGCACGTCATCTAATATCACAATGTATAGGAATCGGCCCGTCGTTGATTGGATCGAATAGAAAAAAGGGTGTAGACCAGCCAGAACCGAGCCAATCAGAGAACAGGAGGACATCTCCCTTCCCGGGTGTGGTGTATATGTGGTAGAGAAGACGAAATGGGACAATACTGAAAAGGATGCCGTTTGATGCAAGATGCACCCGTTGAGGTAAATCAATCAGGGGGGCTGGGTGGTGGGGGAAAACAAAGTCGAGATCTTTAGTACCAAGACCTTGCCGAGACATGTCAACGGCCTCTCAACGCAATGGTCTCAACGCAACGCAACGTTGACAGCACATACTAGAAAATCCAATTCAAATACTTGCCTGTGCAGGTCCCTATGGTCTGTAATGGTGATACAGAAACCCATCACACGGTTCAACAGTTTCATCAATTTTATCTCAAGGATCAAAGGATGCATTGTATGTTATAGAGCTTGTGCATCATTGTGCATATGTATATATGCACAAGGACAACTCCATTCAGTCCAAAAACAAAATTGGGATATAGTCACAGGAATTAACACTGGAAGTGGATGGTGCACTGTGTGTTTCCTAAGGCCTAGAACTTTCCCCTTCTTCCCGGTCGGGCCTGTATTGTATTGGGATCTACGTATCCTTCAGCCAACCAGATGGTGTGCAAATATATCTACTTAAAGGAGACAAGATTCCACCAGAAGGGCGATGAATATTACACCAGAACAAGCCGCCCCTCCTCCAAAAAAAAGAGATTAAAATTTGATGAAGGTATTCAACTTTTTCTGTTTCCTGACTCTCTGCAGCCTAGTTGCCGCTCTTGAGTATGCCAAAACAGTGAAGTACGGATCTCCAGGAAGAATCATCACATACTCATGTTTCTATAGCTTTACAGACCTAGGTTATAAATGGGGGTATAATCTCAACACCTCTGAAATGGGATACTTCTTCGATAGCGGATGCACTTACGAGCCAGCACTGGGCACAGTTCTACTGTGCGCAGCCAACAAATATGGCCCATACTCCAAGAAGTTCAACAGCACCGTCAGCTTCATCCAAGCAGAATGTCTTGAAGATTCTAAATATGACTGGAAATTAGAAGACCTGTACTCCAGTTACGAAAATGCCACCAATGTGAAGTTTGACATGGACCCCGAAGTCAACTACACAGGTCGTGTATTCTATGAGCCGGTCAGCATTCCTGTTTCTGTTATCCAGAGCCAGTTCACCTTTTACAAGAACGACTATTATAACTTTGACGCTATTTCTCTATATGCAGCAATCTTCTACTTCTTCTTCATCGGTGTCTTCTTGATTCATGGCGTTTCCAACCTGGCTATCAAATGGGGGTTCCACACCACCAGTTTCTTCAACCAGGACTTCATCAAGTGGTACAGGGCTAATGTTTCTATGCCTGCTCTATTCAATGAAAAACACACAGAGGAGTCAATCACACTGAAGATCTTCTCCACGTTTGTTTCTACCCGTCTTGAATCCTTGGTTGTCTTCCTATTCATTGTCCTTAATGTGATCTTGACTTGTGTCCACTATGACGTTTCCTCAAGATACGTCTCGAAGCGCATTCAGCTGTATGAGTTCATTGCAAACAGAACTGGTCTACTCTCGTTTGGTCTCATCCCTCTGGTCATTGTTTTTAGCGGACGTAACAACCTGTTGATCTCCCTAACTGGAATTCCCTATTCCAGTTTCATTGTCTACCACAAGTGGGTTGCCCGTTTCATGTTTATCCATGCTGTTATCCATAGTGCCTGTTGGACAGGTTACGGCATTGAAAACGGTTATTTGTCTTACTACGTCCAACGTGCATACTGGCAATGGGGTATAGTGGCTACCATCCTTGCTGGCCTCATCGTTTTCCAAGCCTTCCACATGTTCCGTAAGAGATCATACGAGGTTTTCCTTGTTCTTCACATTGTGTTGGCTGTCCTTTTCATTGTTGGCTGCTTTTATCACTGTGCTGAAATTGGATACCTTGAATGGATATACGCCTCTTGTGCTCTATGGATGGCGGACAGGATCTCGCGAGTGATTAGAATATTGATGTTTGGCATTAGAAAGGCGAAGATTGAGTACATCAGTGATGACACATTCAGAGTCACGATCAAACACAGCGGCATCATGTTTGTCCCATTTCCTGGTGCTTATGCCTTCATCCATTTCATGATTCCATTGCAATTCTGGCAAGCCCATCCTTTCACAATCATGACCTCAGTTAAAGAAGCTAACACCATTGTTATGTACATCAAAACAAAGACAGGCATTACAAAGACATTGAAGAATAAGCTAATGCAGGGGTCACCTGGCCATGTCACTGAAATTCGTGTTTGGGTTGAAGGTCCATATGGACATAGATCACCAGTTGAGAAATATGACTCTGTACTTCTGTTGGGTGGTGGCAACGGTATCCCAGGTCTGTTCTCCCATGCGCTAGATTTGGCTCAGCGTGGGTTAGCGCTAAAAAAACAGGTAAGATTGGTATGGTCCATCAGAAACGATGAAAGCTTGCTTTGGTTCCAAGATGAGCTCAGAGCTCTCAGAGACTCGAGTGTTCATGTTGAGGTCTTTATCACAGGAAAGAAGAAGGAAATTTCATTTATTGACGACGACAACGACAACAAGGCCAGCACCAGTAGCGACAATGACAACAGCGAGAAGATATCTGTCGAAGATAGCTTCAACAATATCAAGAAACTTAAGGCAGAGTTACATTCCCATATTAAGTTCCATTGTGAGAGACCTGATATTGACAGACTGATCAAGGAAGCACTCTTGGTTGAGTCTGGTCCTTCTGTCGCTGTTGTGACTTGTGGTCCACCAAAGATGGTTGATTCGGCGAGAAGGTCAGTTGCGTCTCATTTGATGCAAGCAAAGGGCAGAGTCGACCTGTATGAAGAGCTCCAAGTTTGGTAAGAAAATCTGATGTATATAGAAATAGGAACTTGTATTCCGAATCAGTCCAAAATCCCCTCGGAATTCCGAATGTTATAGTTTTCTCTTTGTGATGATTTGCTTATATGATAAAAACAAAACAAAGATGAAATAGCCAACCAGCCAGCCAGTCAGCCCATGACTCGGACCACAGATGGCACGACCACCGAGGCTGTTTCCAAACGAAAATACTCCCGTAATGGGTGTGTTGAGTGCAAGAAACGAAGAATGAAGTGTGATGAGACCAAACCCAAGTGCTGGCAGTGCGATAGGTTGAACAGGGAATGCATTTATATCCTCAATGCCAAAAACAAGAAGAGAAAACCATCTCGAGTAATATCAGCAGCAACCAATGTAAATACCAATACAAGCATTTGTGCAAATATTCCCGGTCAAATCAGCCCGGAAAGGGATCTTGCTAGTATGGATTCAGACTTTGGATTCAGTTTCTCTGATGCGAGTTTGCTGTACAATAATCTGAACGACATTGTGAATTGGAGGCTGGAAGAGGCACTAACGCCAATTGTGAAGTCCTACATTGAGGAAGGCACTGAGCCTTTCAACACCACGCTCGCTGAGAATGTTCTTCTCTCAAGTACATCCAAAATGAATGGAATCGTGTTCAAGAACCCTTTGGGGAACTTCAACTTGGGGGAGCCCCATAACCGCTATATGAGACGGTTTTATGAAGATTTCTGTGATTTGGCATGTCCGTTTGGCCCAGATCCGGAGTGCAATCCCTTGCGAGACGTGCTGCTGTATTATGCTGAAAGGGAGACGTATTTGATGTATGCGGTTCTGGCATGTGGAGCCCAGTCATTACATCAGACGAACAAGAGCATCCAAGACGATCAAGCCTACTGTTCATATTTAACATCGTGCTTGAATATGCTGGGGGAAAATTTTGATGATAGGAGTGCTCTACCTGGGAATGTAGAGCCGATGCTATTGACCATTCTATTGCTTACTACTGATTCCGCGTCAAGCAAGAACATGAGATGGAGATCACATTTGAGAGGTGCCAAGGAGCTTTTGAAGAAGACCACTATTCAGTCGGACACGTTGCAATTCTGTAAGAACTGGCTGATCACGTATGAGGTTTTGGCTGGTGTCACAAACCCGTTTGGTGGTATTCTCCAGGCTGATGAAGAGGAGTTGAGAAAGTTCGTCACTAACGATGAATTCTACGTAATATCACTCAAGAGACTGAACATGCTGGATATTAATGGGTTCAACTACATTTCTGGCCATATGGTGGGGCTGGACCTCGTGTTTAGGGATATTATTGAGATCTTGAATAGAATCAGAGCTGCCAGGACCTCAGGACAGCTCTCCAAGATCACAGGTGCCCATCTAAACCCAAGTATTAAACCACAGTTGGTATCATTTGATGAAGTGAGTGGATTACTCTACGAGCTCACAAAACTTGAGAAGATGTTCGTTATTGATCCTTCTGGATTCGTTAGTGAATCCAATCTCAACCACCCTTCCCATAACACAATGGTGAAAAGTTTTAGAAACATTGAGACCATAAAACTATCTAACGGCACGAGTGTAACATACAGCTGGTTTGATGTTGCGCACCAGGCCCACATTATTGTTGCCCGACTGATTGTCCTCACCAGGATTCTTGACACACCGAAAACCTCAGTTCTGGTGCAGGATCTGGTGAGAAAAGGGTTAAGGTTTATTGAATTTCTCAACTGGATAGAAGTTGACCAGTACTTGAACAAGTGCATTACACACTTGCATTTAGTGGTTGATATTGTTGGCAGGAACTGCATCTACCAAACTGATCAAAATTTGGCTGAGAAGTGCTTGAAATTGCTAGAGAAGAATGGGCTGGCTAGTGCTGATCATAATTTGAAGAGAATGCACAGAATTTGGAATGATGAGTTTGTGAGTGATGATGAACAGGAGGATGTGTTGACTTGGTAAAATAAAGCTGAATTTGTATTACAAAGGATAGGAGCTTGGTACATAGCATAGCATTACAGCATCACAACACCAACCTTACTCAAATTGGCCGGGTCCAAATGGTTCTCCTTGTCCAATCCACCAGAGATGAACTTGGCCTTGTAATTGAACAGATAGTAATTCAGGATACCATCACCTTCGCCAAACTTTAGATCTTGCAAGAACAGATTGTTGTCCTGGCAAGATACCGCGTTGAAGACATCGACACCGAGACCCTTCGCGATGATAAGTGCGTCGCCAATAAGATCCGATAGTCTCTTTTTTAACAATTGGTTTCCCTTGGATTCATCCTTCTCACCAAATGCAGCATCAGAAGCGTAGTAGAAGAGGTATGCAATTCCAATTTCGTCATGATGAGGATTATTCAAAACTGTGAATGGGAGGAGGTAGAAACTGAAAAAGTCCGTAATGCTTCCAGTGGCCTCATCTTCAACAACAAATGTGTGGACAACCTTGTTTTCATCCTTCAAATCCTGGTTACCAAGTAGCCAATGCTTCAGTTCTGGCTTTGTAAAGTCCTGGATCAGCTCGTAACGTTCCTGAAAGTTTGTCAAGAGCTCAAACACCTGGTCAAAGTCCTCCTCGGTAACTCTTCTCAAGTTCTTCAATTTCCCCTGGTTTCTCAACGTGTATTTTGCAATCATCTGTGTCTTGGTGACCTTCGCTGGCAAGTAACTGAAACCAACATCGTACAGCTTACCCCAGTTGATGGGACGATGGTTGTAACGACATACAGAGACTGGGCTTGGCAACACCACACCAGCAGTATAGAGGGCCTGGAAAATACCATGGAGATTCACCCTTCTGGTGACCTCTTTGATCAAAATCGGTGCTAGTCTCTTGGATCTCAGCTTCTTGTGAACACAGATAAAGTTGATCTCAACGGCAGTCACTTTGTTGGAATGCACTTTGAGGTCAGCAGGTGTCCCGGCAATGAACCCAATCAATCTTCCACTGTCCTTGACTCTCACACCCACATGCCATTCCCTACGGTAACCAGGTGGCTTCAAAGCCCAATCAAGGAAATCAGCAGAGTACTTGAATCTAAGAGTCGAGTCGGCATCCTCAACGTAGTTCTCGTACAAGAGTTTGAACACATCACCATGATCATCTTTATTGTTCAGGTCCAGGTCAGCCCACTCGAACTCAGGTAACAATGGCAGCGGCGTGCTGCGGATATCCTGCACAGTTTTGTATTCAATTGGACCCTCCTCAGTCACCTTCTCATCCAACTTCGGGACTGGCTGTGTCTTCCAGAACTTGTAGTCGTCCATCGTCTTCTGCTGCTCCTCGTTCAACTGCGCCCCAGCCGCAAGCTGTTTAAGCAACTCCTCAATGCTCTTCTTGGACATGGCTGCAACAAATAGGCGGCTCCAGATCTGAAAACTTGTAGAAGTTTCTTCACAAAGTTTGGTGTTTTCTTCTTATTCTGGTGTTGTTAATGTTTTTTTGATTGTTTTTTCTCCATTTGAGGAATTGGTGTGTCCCGAACCAATTCTCCGAAATTTTTTTTTTATTTTTTTTAATAGCGATGAGCTAATTCGAAGATTCTCTTTGCTGAAGACAGCTTGTACACACTTCTATCTGGACTAGAGTAATGCTATCTGCTACAAGTTGGGTCCCAAGAGGGTTTGCTAGTGAGTTCCCTGAAAAGTACGAACTTGATGATGAGGAAATGGAGAGAATCACCAAGTTGGCGCAGCTTGAGATTGATGATGCTAGGGAGAACATCAAGGAATTAGAGCAAGCTGGTGAGCAGCAAGCTGGTGTTGTCGCTGTTGCTGAGCAATTAGAGATTGATGACGACTTGAAAGAGTATGATCTCGAGAATTACGATGCTGAGGAAGGAGATGGTGACGAAGAAGGTGGTGTTATGGCCAGTATTCCCGGCCTGTCCAACGAGGTTGAGTTCCACGAGGGTGATGATGAGAACGATCCTTACATCTCGCTGCCTACCAAGGAGGATGAGCTTGAAGACAAGCAAGAGTACCAGATCTATCCAAACGATAACCTGGTTCTGGCAACGAGAACCGAGGATGATGTCTCTTATCTCGATGTCTATGTGTACGATGATGGTGCCGGTGCACCAGCTGGTGCCGAGGAGGAGGAGGCGGACAAACTGGATCCAGATGTCGCAAAGGGCCTTCAAAGAGACAGTTCTCTATACATTCACCATGATTTGATGCTTCCTGCTTTCCCACTGTGCGTTGAGTGGATCAACTACAGACCAAAATCTAGTGGGGCTGAGGACTCTGAGAACCTTGGTAACTTTGCGGCCATCGGTACTTTTGACCCACAGATTGAGATCTGGAACCTGGACTGCGTGGATAAGGCTTTCCCAGATGTGATTTTGGGGGAACCACCGTCGTCCAACTCGTCCCAGGGCCTAGCAAAGAAGAGCAAGAAGAAGTCCAAAAAGTCGTCCAACCACGTTACCACACACCACACCGATGCTGTTCTTTCCATATCACATAATCAATTCCATAGAAATGTTCTTGCATCCACATCGGCGGACCATACTGTGAAACTCTGGGACTTGAACACTGCCACTGCTGTCCGTTCGTTGGACGCTATTCACTCCGGAAAGCATGTCTCATCATCCCAATGGCATCCATCCGAGGGAGCCGTCCTGCTTACTGGTGGTTACGATGGACGCGTTGCTATCAGTGACGTGAGAGTCGAGGATTCTTCCAAGATCTCCAAGTATTGGAGCGGTGTTGGGTCGCAAGACATTGAATCGGTGAGCTGGAATACTGCGGAGCAATTCCTCGCTGGTACTGACCAAGGTAACGTCTATGCATTTGATATCAGAAACCAGGATAAACCACTCTGGACCCTCCAGGCTCATGATGCTGGGATCTCATCGTTGCAAGTGAACAAGTTTATGCCAGACTTGCTGGTGACTTCTGCCATGGGTGAGAAATTGATCAAACTGTGGAAGATCCCAGCCACTAATGCTGATGCTAAGAAGGGCCCATCCATGGTCTTCTCTAGAGACTTTGGTGTCGGTAATGTCCTCACTTCCAGTTTTGCTCCAAACGTGGAGATTGCTGGTAATTTGGTCGTTGGTGGTGTGAATAAGGGCTTGAAACTGTTTGATGTGTTCTCAAACAGAGGTGTAAGAAACACCTTCAAGGACTCTTTAAAGAACTTGCAGAGACAGGCTAGAGAGGAGGCTAAGCAACAAGGAAAAGCGTCCAGATTCGCTAGAAAGTATCAGACTGATACCAACGAGAGTGTTATTCAAGTTGAAAGCGATGGTGAGGATGAAAGCGAGGATGATGATGAAATGGAGGAGGAATAAAAGCCCTGTGTGTGTTCTCTGTATAATAGTCCAAAATATCTACACCATTTAGAAAGACCCACTAGTAATACTAAAATGCCTATATATAGATAGATTGATGAAACAGGAACAAATGAATAAAATTATATATAAAAAAAAGAATAATCTAATGGTACAATAATGAGAATGATTGACTGATTGATGGATCAATGGATGGATGGTCAAGAAGAAACCAACACTATTTCTTGGACTTCTTGGACTTCTTTGGAGATTCATCATCCTCAGCCTTTCTCTTCTTTTCCTTCTTTTCCTTCTTTTCCTTCTTTTCCTTCTTCTCCTTCTTCTCTTTCTTCTCTTTCTTCTCCTCCTTCTCCTTCTTCTCCTTCTTTTCCTTCTTCTCCTTTTTCTCCGTCTTTTCCTCCACCTCATCATCATCAATCTCGATATCTATGTCCTTCTTGTAAAGAGCCAAAGCCTCTTCAATAGCGTCAGAGTTCTTCATAGTGGCAGAACCAGTGTCATAGAAGTCTAGTCTTTGTTCAACTTGCTTCTTCAAGATCTGACCAAATGCATTGGTTGGTTCGTCAGAGTAGTTGTCAATTCTAGAGGCAATGGTACACTTGTTTGCCAAGTATCTGGAGATTCTACCCTTGTTCTTAGCAGAAGCCTTTCCAATGAATGTGGAGTGATAGATCAAACCGTACTTTGGAGTGTTTCCCTTGGTCTTCAAGGCTCTGAAAAGAGCCTTCTCTGCACCCAAGATCTGAACAGTGGAGGCAGCCTGCTTGGACAAGTTTGTCAAAGAACCAGCATGGGAGATCAATCTCGCACCAATAACTTCACCGATCAATTCAGACAAGTTTGGAGCAACGGTGTGCATCTTGTCGGTCAAGTAGTTGTACAGGGATCTTCTGTACTCAGTTAGAGAAACAACTCTCTTAGCAAACACCAGCAAGTTGTCGAAATCCTGTTCAGAGATATCCTGGCCCATGGAAATCATGGCATTGTCAATAACAGTCTGGGCAAGGCCTGAGTCATTGTTCAGCATGGCAGTCAAGTCATGTAGCTTGTCTTCGTTCAAAGAGGCCTTGTCACCAATGAATAGTGTCAGCTTAGCGAATTGGTAGTTGTCTGGAACCAACTTTGCCAATTCTGGGAAATGCCAGCCATACCACTCCTTGACTCTCATGGAGAAGGTGTTGATGTCCTTGTCTAGCTGGTCTAATAGAGCAATGGCTTGGATGATGTGGTTGTCGTTTTTTTGGACGGAGAATTTCACCTTGGCTCTCGAGTAGGCGTGACCCAAACCAAGTTGGGCTCTTTCAATGTCACCTTGTTGTAAACCCTTCAAAAGCTTGTCACCGTGCTGTCTGATACCTCTCAATAGATCCTGGACCAGGTCGTTGGATAGACAGTCAATGAAACCAAAAGTCTCCTTAATAGAAGGACCCAAGTTCTTGTCAGAGATACCCAAGGTTACCTGTTTCTTACCCTTTGGAACGTTCAGCTCAATCACAGATCTCAAGTACTCGGAAACTAAGCCCTCAGAAACCTCGTTGGCATTCTCTAGAGCTTGGGCAGCACCCTTGAATGGAGCGAAGGAAACTAATTCAACAAGCTTGGAAAAGGTGTCCAACTCATTGATTTGCTGTTGAACTTCCTTGATCTTCGCACCAATATTATCCTGTTGGAGCTTGACTTTGAAGATGGCATAACCGGTGGCCTCTTCGAAGAGAAGAAAATCGATTGGAGGGGCCATATTGCAGTTGATGATAAAACCTGAGTGTATCCTATCGACAGAGAAGTTGTTGGATGTGTGTTTTTTCTGGGTCAGTTTCGAAAATGATTCTTCCCTTCTGTTTTTTTTTTTGCCTGTTCTTCTTTTGAGTTCTCAGTGAAAAAAAAAAAAAAAGGGTAAAAGAAAATTTTCAAACGCTAAAACTGTTACCCGGCGAGATGAGCTACTGAATTGGGAAGTATTCTACTTTTGGATATATCACTTTAGGTTATGTGCCCGAGATTAAAAAGAAAATGTCCCTTATCAGAAAAGGTGTGTCAAAAAAAAAAGTATGTGGTCACCCCCTTTTATGAATCATCCTTGTTACACTCTCCCAAAAACAGACAGAAGGGTGAATGAAATGAAGTCTTCAAAGTCACAAAAGCTGCAAAAGTCTCTTTCAACTACGAGATCGTTTGCACCATTCGCCAGCGTTTCCTCAAGCCCAGCAGGCAACAATGCCACAAAGAAGAAGGAGACTTTTTATCAGTTCAACAATGAGTTACAAAGTCATCACCCCGCCTCATCAAGACGACAGATTACGAGCACCGTTTTTAGACGTCCCTCACTTTTCCACTCATCGGACTCCCCTTGTGTCAGACGTCGCTCTTTTCTATCTAAAGCTATGATTAAGAATGAGCACTACGTGGTGTATAAAATCACAAACGGCTCTTCAAACCACGTATGTGAGATTCACGATAATTGTTATGATTACATTGGCAATAGATGCATGGATATTGATGTTGACCTCGAGGGCAACAGCGACGATGAAGGTGTTGAAAATAATCAGTCAAACTGCACCTGCTCCCTTGTTCCTCGATTTTCCGTGAGTTTGAATGAGAGCCAAGGGTTCAATTGGAACCAGGATTTGTTTGTGACTAAATATCAGCAAAGACAAGGTGTCATTTACTCTGATTCGGTAATTGCTGATGAGGGGGATGTTTCTGCCATAAAACTACCCAGAAGCAATGTGTTTTCTTACTCGTTGGGCCGGGAACACGGCGATATCAATACTGTTGATGTGATTGAAATCAAACTTAGTGAGGAGGAGGTCAGGGTTTAGATAACCTACCGTGTCTGATTAATTTTATTCATTTTTTTCTGAAGGAGTCTTGTATAGTATCAAGGATCAAGTGCCTTTATCAACTATAGATAAAGACCAAAGTTGTTGACACTCTTTCCCACAGTGATCGATTTCTCAACGTCATCCACAAACTGCTTCTCGAGGGAAAATTTCTGCATCAGCCAGAATCCAGCCTCTCTCACTGCGTCAACGTTGATCTTTTCGAATCCTGGAACACCTTCGCTTTGTAACACCAATACAGTTGCTCTTGGGTTCTCACTATTTATCAGTTTCTCTTGGGATAAAATCGAAGCAGAAACACCAGTTATGAGAAATGGTGGGGTCAACCAATCAAATGGTACTTCCGAACTAGCTGAACTGTCGTTGGAAAGTTTCTGCACTGTAGTACCAAAGGGCAGAGAACCAGGGGTTAATGAAACGAACTCGACATCCGGATCCACACTCTTCAACAATTCAGCAGCGATCAAATTGTAATTAACCACCTGCTCCTCTTGGTAATTCTCTAGCACCACAACTGAAAGACTGTCCTTAAACGTCCAAATCTCAAGCTTAGAGCTTAAAGTCCTGCTGTCAATAGACTGATCGCTATGGCCGCCCTCTTTAACTTTGTACAGCTGCTGATCTTCGATAAACTCGTCATCGTCCACCCCAAACCCGGCAACAGGAATACTCCATGTTTCAACTGTACCAGTCAATTTACCACTATGGCCTGCCATCTGCCTCACCAAAGCTTCAAATAAGGCCTTAAGGGTTGATGGCAAGACAAGTAGAGTTCCTCCAATCTTCTCTGTCAACTGCACCTTCACAATAGGAAGGGGATTTGGTTCAAGGGAGGTTGGGACATCACTTATCAAGTGACGAGGCTCTGATTTGCCAATGGCATGCCAAGGCTTAAACACCATTCTCCTTAGATCTATTCAGGTACTAAAATACTTGTTAACACTGAGCAAGTCTGAAAATTCAACCACAGTGTGATTATTCTTAGTAATATATTATGTAACGAATTCGGCTACTACACAGACGGGAATCCTCTTATCCAATGCATTGTATCCCAAGGCTTTAGGTCCAAGACTTTAGTCCCAAGACTTTAGTCCCAAGACTTTAGTCTCTATTATGCCTTCTGGTTAGGAACAAAACCCTTCTGTATTCTATTCACCGGACGTAGGTCCGAAAACTCCACGAGCCGACCAAGCGATAGTCTTGACAACTTTAGCAACAGAAATGACAAAAGTTTTGAGAGTCTCGAATCCTTGGGTAAACTTGAAATTTTGTCACTAAGTTTTTAACTGACAGATGATGCCTTGGCTTTCGAGCGTTGAGGTGCTCCCTTCTTTATTCCTTGACGATATTTGTTGGTTAACAGAGGGAGAAGGAAAACACCTGGGAAAAAATATACTTTTGACCTGCATCAGGTGCAGACAGACAGAATGTTTGTTTGTTTTTTGTCCTTGTCGCCTATTTGACAGCTGTTGACCGTTATTGTCATAAGTTGTTGACTGACAGAAGAGAAAATGGGAGGAATAAAGGAGTGGGTATCATAGACAATGACAGCCTTAAACACATATTGGTTGATGTCTTTTTATATCCATCGGATCTAATACGGCTTTTGTGTGTGTCTTGTGTTTAACCAGCATATTCCCATAAGAGAGGGTGCGCGCTTTAACCAGGGCGATCAACGGTGGGAATTCAGCCAATACTTTTGAGGGAAGTCTAGTTTAAGCTCCCCAAAGTACTCACATATGCGCCCACCTCTGGAAACAAGGGTGTGAAAAAGTATTGTATAAATTAAGTTGAAGATTTCCCTTTCAGCTTCAGGTTTAATACCAGGTCCCTCCCATATATACCTTTCCCTATACACTCTATTTCTTTTCCTTGTGAAAAATGTCATTTGTTAAGTTATTAGTAGCTTTAGGTGTCCTAACTGCTTCTGTTAAGGCAGACGCTCTTCCATGGGCACAAGCCAATCCTGCTGCGGGAGCTGCTGCTGCTGCCTATGCTGAAGCACTTGCTGAGGCCCAGGCTGTTGGTCATGCTGATCCAGAAGCATATGCCCTTGCTGCTTCTGCAGACGATTGTGCTACTATTGGCTGTCATGCTGCCTGTGGGATGTTGATTATTCATGGACAAGAGTGTTCCAATGATAACTCCTACTTCGGTCCATATGACACAGAGTGTTTGTGTGGTCCAAATACTCCATTTATTCAACAGTACCCAGCATGTATGGAATGTGGTTGGACTTTATGGAAATACTACGGTGGATACGTTATTGAAGCACTTCAGGCTTGTGGAACATTATCCACTGAACCAACTGGTACCCTGAGATGTTCAATAACGTTGACAGATGAGTACACCATTGACACCAACCTACAAGGCTGTGAATACCTTGGTAACTGTCCAGTCAACACTCCAACTCCTGAACCTGAACAATCTGACGATTCTCCTCCAGATACAGGCACAGAAGAAGAAGAACAACCAAAAGAGACTCCTACTGAACCACAATCTCCTCCGGAGCAAACTGAACAGCCAATTCCAGAGCAACCTCAACCAGAAAATGACTCTTCTAGCCCTGAACAACAAGAACCAGTTGACAGACCTCAAGGAGAGGATGAACAACAACCAGGGGAAGCAAATTCTGGTACTATTGGCCCTTCCTCTGACACCAAGACTAACACTGCAGGCAACGCCGCTGAAGCAGGTCAAACTGCCAAGGGCTCCAAGTCAGGTTCACAAACTGTTCTTAACTCTAGCAAGGCACCTTATACCAACGGTACTAGCACTTTGACTGAAAAGTCAACCAGTACTGTGACTGGAGTAATAACTTCTTGCGCAGATGACGAATGCCATAAGACTGCCAAGCGTCCAACACCTTCTACCACCAGTACTCTAACCAGAAAGTCAACCGGTACCATCACTGGGACAATCACCTCTTGCGAAGATGGCGAGTGCCACCACAAGAGTGCCATTCCATCAGTTTCCACCAAGAGTGTCATTCCATCAGTTTCCACCAAGGGTCCAGCTCCAACAGTCCAAACCACCTATACGGGCGCCGCTGCCAGAGTTCTGGCTGGAACTTCGGCAATCGGTTTGGTTTTGTCATTCTTGTTTATGTAAGTAGTGTAACTTTATATAGATAACAATGAATTGAAAAATAAATGTGTCCTAATTTATTGTACCGCCATGTAAGCTAGAACGGACGCATTTCGAAGTAAGCGTCAAGCATGCAACTACAATAATTTTACATATAATTCAGAAGACCCTCAAATGGTAAAAATAAACAATAGAAGAAGGACCCTGAACTGAACTAATAATTATATACATGCGATCCCACAGTTAAGGCTTGAATCGATCGAATCGATAAACCTGATTCGGGGTTTTTACAGCTTCTCGGAGTCCCTGCCGAAAAATCCAGAAAGTTAAAAAAAAAAAACTTAAAATCCAGTCCCCGTCCTGTTGACTAATTTTTGGTTTACTGTTAGCGACACGACACAATTCATCTTCTGAATACTAGATATGTTCTGATGATGGGCTGGTTATAATGTGAGTGTGAAAAGAAAGGGATCATTGATAACTGATTTATGTAGATGAAGCAAGTTTCTGTACACCCATATTCGGTTCTTGGGACAAATCCCAAGTAATTGGCAACCTCCAAGACTTTAATCTGCCCGCGACTGCTAAATTTATTAACTTGGGTCATAAACTATAAAAGCCCTTCAAGATGGCCCCGTCCTCTTCTCTTTCATGTTGATAATCAAGTTCGTTATCTAAGTACTACTACGAGAATGAGTTCAACTTACTTGAAAGCCCTTGTCGCAGCTGTTGCTATTCTCCCAGCCATGGCCCAATGGCCAACCGAGGAGACCCCAGCTGACCAACGAGTCTGTGGTGAGGAGTCAAGCATGTCTTGTCACTCCAAGTGTGGTGGTATGGCTCGTGAGGCTCGTATCTGTTCTGGTAAGAATACCTACGATGGTCCTTTTGATGAAGCTTGTTTGTGTTCTTCCAACTCCACTTTCATGCTTTACTCTGACGACTGTTTGGAGTGTGGTTGGGAACTATGGAACAGTTACGGCCCATTTATTCAACCTGGTTTGAAGGCTTGTGGTCTACCAAATGAACCAACTGGTGCTCGTTGTCCAGTCGCTGCTCCAACTGGTGCTGCCAATGACTCTTCTGCTGCTCCAACTGGTAACTGGAACAACACAACATCATCTGCAGATGATTCTCCTCACACTTCTGCTGGTGATAACTCCTCCTCCTCCACCACTGGTTCCTCTTCATCTTCTGTTGGTGCTGGTAACAATAACAAGATCACTATTGGTGCAGGTTTGGTTGCTGCTGCTGCTGCTCTATTAATCTAGTGGAGATAGATATAGTAAAGAATAGATAGACACTGTCAATCACAAAGTCGGACGAAATACTTGTAAAACATTACATCTCCAGAATTAATTTACTCCACAAACCTAGCCCAGATTCAACACAGCTCATTGCATTGTTATTGTTATTGTCCAATCAACCCCCAACAAAGACAAAAACGAACCAAGACAAGAACTTTTAAAAAATGAAACTGTAAAAACTGCAGATCCTTCATGCAAGTCGATTAAAAGCAAAAAAAAAAGTTCAAATTCACCCGAATTTTTTTCTTTGGGACATCTCCAGATAGACCCCTAACAGAGTTTAGCTCAAACAAAGAACTTCATCATTAGTGAATACTGGAGGCTACTGTGATGGGGCCGGGGCTGGGGCTGGGGCTGGGTGATTCCAGGATTGGGTTGGAATGAGGCAGAACGCAGAAGTTATACTGGTGACAGTGATGGAATAGATAGGTAGTGATAATCATGCCATGCAATTTTTTTCCCTTTGAGACACACAATGAATGGCATGGACAAAAAGAAAAGACAGATGTTGTCGCGTATATAAATTCACAGTGAAATCCAACTCTGATATTTCTTCTTCCTTCCTTTACATTTCTTAACAAATCTATTCGCTCGCTTAATTTTTACAATGGTTGCCGTTCCACTTATTCTAGCTGCCGCTGCTATCTCCCAAGTCTCCGCCCAAGTTTGTGGCCAAGAAGGTTCCATGGGCTGCCACATTGCATGTGGTGGTATGGCCAGAATGGCCAGAACCTGTTCCTCCTCTGGTGACTACGCTGGTCCATTTGACAACGACTGTCTATGTGCCTCCTCTTCTGAGTTC
>PPLY02000052.1:0-39214 GCA_003706665.2 Barnettozyma hawaiiensis
GGTCAGTTCAATGGCCCATCTCTTGTCTAGGCAATGGTACACCAAGCCCAACCACCCCAGACCATCATGTTGTCAGAGTTCTCGGAGTTTTCCTTTGGAGCAGCGGTAGCGATAGTAGTTGGTTGCATTGTTTGAAGTGAATGTAGTAATGATGATAGAAGAAATTCAACTATTGAACCGTCCAGAAGGGAAAAAGCAGCTGCCTTTATATGCTGAAACTCGAGAGGGTTACAGAGAAGTTTTCTTTCATATTATGACCCATTGTTGCATCCCTTTTGGGGAATTCAATAAACATATCAAACAACGTTCACAAACCTGCATTGTCAACTTCTTGAAAAATTTCCCGATTGGGCAGGAACAATAGCTGTTGGATGTCATTTTAATCCGAACGTGTCCTGCTCTCCAACGCATCGAAGGATCATCGGACCACAAGATGCACACGCTCAAAGAAAACAGTCTAGCCCCGTGTAAGGGTGCTTAGTTTACTGATTTGACGGGAGTACTGATGTAAATGATACTTGATTGGAGTGCAGGTAGTTCAGAAACTGTTTGTACAATAGCTGTATGTGTTTCGCTCAGCTGAGAATATGTGAACCTAGAATATCTCTAATTCCTAACAATGATAGCCATAGGTATTGAAAACAAGGTCTGTAGAGCTCTTCTACGAAAAGGAGCTGCATAAATAAAATAGTAAAAATAGTGTTTAATACATAGGGTATAAAGTGAATATAAAACCAACTCATCGAAGTTCAAACAAGATATTGGGGTCCTGATGGAAAAAGTGTTGGGTGCGTGTTTTGCAATATAAGAAGGAATGAACAAGACTGTTCTTTCATAAAACGAGTAGAGGATTTTTTTGTTGATGTTGTTGCAGTTGCGTGTGCCAGTTCAGGCAATGGTGCACCAAGCCCAACCACCCCAGACCATCATGTTGTCAGAGTTCTCGGAGTTTTCCTTTGGAGCAGCGGTAGCGATAGTTGTTGGTTGCATTATTGTTATTGTGATTTAGCTTTGTGATGTATGAAGAGAACTACACATATTACGATATACCATAGGAGAGAATGGATTATTTATACTTGAAACTAGGTGTTTGGAACCGTAAAGATAGTGATATATTCTCAGAGTTTAGATTTCTCCGTTTTATGCAGCTATCTGTTGGATCTGTCCATTGTTCACCCGCATTAGGAAGGAATTGGATGCATCTCGTGATAAATCGAATCGCCGGGAATTGGACCCTACCGTGTGTATTCCCTAATTCAGAAGGAATAATGGGATATGAAACTTGTATTTGACCAAAAACAAAGAGCTGCTGTTTGGGGCACCAACCTTAATAGAGTTTTACAATCTTCTCTATGGTCAAGTATTCGAGGCTTGTAAACAGTTCTAAAGGACAAATAGGTAATGTAATGTTTTTGAGGCTGGCAAAAAACAAAGATCTCTTCATATCATCCTAGTCTTCTTAGACAGTTGGAACGTTTGACAGTGCAATGACAGCTGGTTGAGTATGTGTCTGTTTAAATAGGAAATCGGAATTCAAAGCGGAGATTCCGAATTCCGAATTCCGAGTTTCCCCAAAAAGACACATCAAGAGACACAGACAAACAAACAAACAAACAAAACAACAACAACAACAGTAACAACAACAACAACAAAGCCTTGCAAAGCCAGGATATAAAAAATTGGAAAAAGGAGGTGAGAACAGCTGTGATGCAAGAACAGCCTCAACGACTCATAAAACTCATTTCAGTACCCCTGAAGGAGGCAGCATTGGATTCGCCGTCCTTTCGTGCTTCTGTCAACTACCTCAACAACCAGGTCGACCAAACAGACCAATGGATAGACGGGCTCTCGAAGTTCACCAAGAAGTATCCCCAGCAGTTTGGAGATTTTGGAGAATTTAACAATGTTCTGCTGAATCAATTGATCCCTGATTTTCTTACTGGTGGGCTCATTGACGAAGATACGACCATTGCCGTACTCAACAAGACAAAGAGCAATCTTGACGACACATGGACACGGGCATTGAAGGAGTTGGAGTTCAAGAATGCCGATACGGTTAAGATATTGTCAACCCTGAGCAAGGTGCATATAAAACATTACAAGGATGTGAAGAAGAATTTTGAGTTTCTCCAGGGAAAGTACGACTCGTTGCTCAACAAGTACATGCAGGGAGGGAAGGCGAAGGAGCCATCTGCGTTAAGAGAGGATGCATTTCAGCTCTTTGAGGTGAGAAAGGGTTACTTCAGTGCGTCACTAGATCTCTGTTTGGAGGTCTCAAAGTTCCACCATGTGCTGGACACCTCGTTGATCGAACTGACAGATGTTTTGTTCAGGGGGAAGACAACATACGATGCTGAATTCTTCGCCAAGGTGAGGGCGTGGTCAGAAGCAATCACCAAGTCTGTAAAGATCTTGCTGCAGGATATGGCTCGTTCTAAAGAGCAAATTGAACAGGTTTCCAGTGCCGAGTTTGAGCCTGCCAGGGACCTCAGACACTATAACCCTGCGTTGATCAACCCGGTGACATTAGCCAAGTACGATCGAGAGCTGGATGGTGAAACGGAAGAGGTCTATGAGAAACATGGCTGGTTGTGGATGAAGACTAGCGTGGGGAAACCATCACGCCAGATCTGGGTACGTAGATGGGTGTTTGTGAAGTGTGGTATTTGGGGATTGTTCTCCCTATCACCCTCCAAACATTTTGTACAAGAGACTGATAAGATCGGTGTGCTCTTATGCAATATCAGATATGCACCTGACGAAGACCGTCGGTACTGTTTCGAAATCAAAACCATTGACACCACTGTTGTCTTTCAAGCAGAGACGTTGAAAGAGTTGAGAGCTTGGATCAGAGTGTTTACACTAGAAAAGCAGCATGCGATTGAAAATGCTGAGACAGACACTGGGAAATTTGCATTTGGTCGTTATCCACCACTGATTTACGACTTTGCATCAACTTCATTGACATCTCTCGATGTTGAGCTCACAAGCTGCTCCTGTGACAACACCACAAGACAGGATGTGCAGTTCACAGTTGCTTCCTCTCATTTGACTGATCTCGTTTCACAAATGAAGAGGTCATCTGGAATTGACGACAGTGTGTCTTTGACCTCTGGATTTGGAGATGCGTACCTTACCTCACCAATCACTACCTCACGTTCACAATCGGCCTTGATTTCCCACGAGTTTGTGAGACCTACTGTCATTCCAACTGCACTTACAGCAAACATCTGGGGCTGTGTAAACTGGGGGTTGTACTACATGAACACACCACAAACTTCAAATCCACGCCGATCTCCTGAGTTGAATTTTTCATCGATATCTAAAGGTGAGGTGTACCCAGCAGCTTATCCTGCAGCCCTAAAGCAACAAGATGTGCAACTCAAATCCCTATTTGATAGCCAGGTAAGTCCCTCTGAACTAGTCCTTTTAACCTTTTCCTGTCTTTGGTCGCTGAACCCGAATCAAGAACTCTCAGGTCGTTGCTTTGTTACAAACAAGAGTATTTACTTTTACCTAAACTCTGCCGGCTTCGTCTCACTGTTGAGAAAGTTTTTGATAAATGTTGTTGCAGTTGAGGTGGTCCCTGAAGATAGTGATCGTTGGAGTGTTCTCAAGCTGTATGACATTAATGGTCTAGACATGAAGGGCCGTATTTTCCTGGAAGATGCTGTGCTAATCCGGAAGAAGCTGGACTTGTTGATCAACAACCTATCCAAACAACATCCATCACCTGTTCAAGAAGTTCTTGTTGAGATTGAAGCTTTAGAAAAGGAATACCTCGAATCAAAGAGAGGGAGCGCTTTAACAACAAACTTGCATCGTTCCTCTGAACAAGAGCTTCCCGCTCATGATACTGAGTCACGGACTTTGAACTTCATCCAAGGAAAAGAAGTTTTTGCCTCAAGGCCAGTACGTACAAACTACATTTTGGAGTACCCTACTCTAGTCACCCAGAGTTTTGGTATTCCTGCGAAGGCTCTATTCCACATGATGTTTGGTGATGAATCTGGTCTTCTTCGAGATGCGATTTCATTTCTTGACTTTGATGAGTTCAAGGCTACACCGTGGTATGCCCATGCTCAGAAAGAAGGCAAAGAACCAGATGAATTGCTTTCGCGATACATTGACTTCAAGGCTTCATTCTCAGGGAAGCTTGGTTCATTGGGAGAAAGTGAAATATCCTCAGCTATTGAACAGACTATTGAAAAGATGGTGGAGAACAGATATTATCGCGTTAACGAGGTGCGTAACAGTTTCAGCCTTCCATGGGGTGGTACCTTCCGAATCAAGAGGAAAATTGTGATTTTGGCTCATGACAACAATACCTCAAAACTGTATCTCTACGCAAGTATTTTCAGTCCCAACTCAGAAGGACAAGGGTTAGTGTATGGTATCTTGAAGAACACAGTCTTACACTTCCAATTGGGTGAGATGAAGCTCTGTGCGGAAAGGCTAGCTGTTCTGTCTAGTGAATTGGGTTCACATGGGAAGGTTATCAGAGCCATTAGACAATACGGCAACCTAAGTGTTGGGGAGGGTGACTTTAAGAGACGTGAGAACTTCGTGGTGAAGTTCAGATACAGTTTGTTGTTCAGGTACTATCTGCGAGTGGCACTACATGGGGCAATTACTTCTGGCTTCACTCTATTGAGATTCTTCCTTATTAGTGCCGTGAATATCTGGAGAGAATTGTTTGCAAATAGAGTACTCTTTATTTTGTTGTTGTTGTCTATAGTCGGAAATTTCTTGTTGGTTGGAAAGACATCTGTTTCATTTTGGCATGCTGTCAGAACGGAAGGCAAGTTGTGGAAGTTCACCAATGAAGCACATCTTAGACAACTGGATCGATCGATCAGTTTGAATGAGATGGATTTGTTGGCTTCTGTTGATTTCAACACAACATCTAGAGCCTTCACCAACTACTTGAACTCTGAAGCTGGTAGCAAGGATGCTGTCGCGATGGGTTCAAAGTTCCGTGATTCAAAACATTCACTTGCTCTCAAGAGAAACGAGTTACTTGTTGAACTGAAGATCTTGGAGAAGGTGGAGAAGGAGTTGACGATTGGTGGCTACAGAAATTTCCTCCTGTCAGAAGTGAACTCTTGCGAAGTTGCATTTCAAGAACTCAAAATTGAAGACAGTTCACTCAAAGAGTATTGTGACGAGTGTACTGAGGAATGGGAAAGAATTGCGTTATGAGGAGGGAACGGTTAGTTTCACTGAAGGCCTATGATTAGTTCAATATGTCCACAAGATCAACGGATTAAAGATCGTTTATTGATATAGAACTCTTCGTAAAGAAGTGTTAGTTGGGAGCTCATAACCAATATCCGGGTAATCATTCGTATTTCGGGATTAAAATTTTCCTTGTTCACTTCTTTTTTCATCCTCGGCCCGAAGTAAAAATAAAAAAAAAAACAAAATGAAAAAAAAAAGCGCGATAAAAAAAAATTGCTGAAAGAAAAATTTGGCAAAAAAAAAGACAACCACAAAGCCAGCGCCACCACCAGACTTTCAACTTTCAACCCTCAACCTCACCACACTACCCACCTGAAATGTCCACCAAGTCCCTTAATCTGCCATTGCTGACCTGGAATGATCCAGTGAAAACCGGTAAGGTTTTCGGTTCCGTCGTTGCCGCCCTTATTGTCCTCAAGTCTGTCAATCTCTTATCACTATTGTTCAGAATCACTTCGATGGCGCTCTTAGCATCCGCCGTTGCCGAGTACGGTGGTAAGCTAGTGCTAGGTCAAGGTCTTGTTACTAAGTTCAAGCCGGCCACTAGCAGCAAGTGTTCTGCGCATGCCTCCAAGGCTCTTGAAAAGCTTGCTAAGGACTTGCCATGTCTGGAGTCTGAGGGCCAAAAGCTATTGTACGCTGTCAGTGTTGAGAACACTGCAAAGGCTTCTGGTTTGTTCTACATCCTGTACAAAATCACCTCTTGGATTTCCCTATACACTTTAGTATTCACTGCTGTCGTTTCTGCTTTTACTCTTCCATTCATCTATGAGAAGTACCAAGTTGAGATCAATGCGGCTGTCAAGCAAGCTTCCTCAGTGGCCGTGGAGAAGTACCAAGAGACCTCTAAGGTTGTTGCTGAGAAGGCTGCTCCATACTTGAAGCAAGCTGATGAGAAATTGGGCCCAGTTTCAAGCTTTATCAAGCAAAAGTACCAGGTTAGAACTGCTGGCTCCACTGTTGCTGCTGAGTCAACACCTACTGCCTTCACATCCTCTTCTTCTACCACGACCACGACCACGACCGCCACCGAATCCAAGAACCCATTCGAGTCCACTACCAAGGAGGTTCCAGTCGAGTCTCCATCCGCTTCTTTCCCGGATGTTCCAAAGACTGAACCAAAGCTACAAGCTGCTGGTAAATCCTTTGTCGAGCAAGTCAAAGAGGTTGCCCAGGAGGCTAGTGAGACCGATATTGATGACTTGAAGGAGGATCTATTGAAGAACAAGGAGGCTGCTATTAATGCTCAGTTTTAAGCAAGCAAATAGCAATCTGCCATTTCTAAAACCACCACCACGTCGTACGTACACCACCACCACACACATATCACACCGCACGTCATCATTTTATTTCACAACGGTTTCACCAACTGTTATTGGATCTTATATTCGTTGGGAGGAGGATTTCCATGCACTCACGGGTTCTATGTATATGCTTTTTTTTTTCAAATGCGTGTAGTTTTTTTTTTGGTTATTCTCACCACACGACTACTTAGATGTACATCTATGACGTCATAATCAAACTACAGAATAATTCGACCCATTTTGCCAACTGTTTAGCAGACTTACTTTTCACGCATCATCTTCTCTAAGCTGACAGCGTATATACAACTGAAACTTCCTTGATAATATAGAGAGAGTACGTATATAAACAAGATATATATCATCAGGCAAACCAGCGAGTTCAGTATTTGATACCGGAAGAGACTTCCAAGTCAGGAGAGACAAAGTCGTGGACATTCTCATGCAAATCAGAATCCTTCAAAGCCAACTGCTGCTCGGTCCACAATGGGGCTTCAGGGACGTATCCCTCAACACCAACGTTGCACAAACCACCCATGGCTTCAATATCCTTGATCTTTGGCAAGTTTAGTTCCTTGTAGACCTTTTCGATGGAATCAATCAAGATGTCAGACAAGTCGTTGAAGTGGCCAGGGGTTGGTGTGATTCTCAATCTCTCTTCACCACGAGGAACAGTTGGGAAGTTGATTGCTTGGACATAGATCCTGTGGTTATTCATCAACATGTCAGAGGCAGCCTTGGCATTTGCCGCATCACCAATAACGACAGGGACAATATGGGATGGGTTTGGCTGGACTGGAATACCAATTTTGGCAAGAGCAGACTTGACATAGTTGGTGTGCACTTGTTGCAACTGTCTATCAACCAGTGTTTGACGTTGATATCTGACGGCCTCAGCAGTACCAGCCATGATCGCTGGTGGAAGAGAAGTGGTGAAGATGAAACCTGGGGAGTAAGATCTCAACCAGTCGATAATGCTTCTGTTCGCAGCGACATAACCACCGACAGTACCGAAGGACTTACCTAAAGTAGCCGTGACGATATCGACTCTGTCCATGGTAGTTTTGAAGTTTGGAGACTTGATACCGGTCTCCAAGTGGGCTTGAAAGTCACAGTGCTCAGCGACACCAGCACCGTGTGGGCCGTACAACCCAACAGCGTGAACCTCGTCCAAAAAGGTGAGCGCACCGTACTTTTGAGCCAGCGCGCAAATGGCTGGAATATCAGCCACTGAGCCGGACATGGAGTAGACTGATTCAAACGCAATCAACTTTGGGACAGATTTCGGATACCTAGCCAATCTCTCCTCCAAATCTTGCAGATCATTGTGTTTGAAGATTTCCTTCTTGCACCTTGAGTTCTTGATACCAACAATCATGGACGCGTGGTTCATCTCATCGCTAAAGATCACCAAGCCAGGCAACTTTTGACCAAGAAGGGTCAACACTGCATCGTTGGCGACAAAACAAGAGGAGAAAACCAACGCAGCATCCTTCTTGTGTAAGGTAGCCAGTTCGGCTTCCAAATTCATTGCATGCTTGTTATGGCCTGCAATGTTACGCGTACCACCGGCACCAGCACCATACTTGTCCAAGGTCTCGTGCATCTTCTTAATCACTTGTGTGTTTCTCCCCATGGCCAAGTAGTCGTTGGAACACCAGACTGTAACCTTGTCGTCCTCCATCTGTCTATGCGCACTAGGGAACTCCTTAGCTAGACGATTGATGTTGTTGAAGAATCTGTACGAGTTGTCCCTTCTCTTTCTGGAGATTTCATCCTCAAACAAACCTTCATAGTCAAACGCAGCCTCGTCAGTAGCGCTGTTCGCCATCATGGTGTTGTTACCAGCAGAGACAACATCCTCTTCAAACTCTTCAGCAGCAGCTGCGACAGAAGCCTTGTTAGCTGGAGTAGAGTGGTAAGATCTCAAAGCTGGGCCCATAACTGGACACTGAGCAGCCTGACTGGCTAGACCGGATCTTAACGCCGCAACTGAGTTGGCAGACACATTGTGGGCCACAAACGGGCACATTTTGGCACTTTGTTTAGCAAAGAATTCCATGCTTTTGCTGAGTTTTTGGGCGGTTTCTTGCTTTCTTTCTTTCTCTGTTTGTTAGTGTAGCAGCTGGTAATAGTGAAAGATTTTTTTTTTTTGTTTTTCCTTTTATAGTCACACAGATCAGTTTTTCTATTATGAATTTTTTTTTTTATTCCCCGTCCCGTCGAGTCACAAAACAAAGAAACGGCAAACAAAAACTTTTGAATGCTGGTGGTGGTGGTGGTGCCGAAGAGAGCCTTTTATTAATAAATTATCGATATAGGTGCTGTAGAGAATTTTGCTATTGCTACAGCCTCCTTCTCTGTTTTTTTTTCCTTCTTGATTTTTACCCCCTCCAGTTGTAATCTTACAAATCTAATGATATGATTGGCTGGCTTGAAGCCCTCCCAAATAAAAAAACATTGTATGCATTAACTTTTTCAGAAGATGAACACTTGGTCATCACCTTTGGATGGCATTGAAGCCTTCTTGAAACCCAATTCCTCAGTGATATCAATCATCAGTTTCTTCAGTCCCGGTGGTCCACAGACAAGGATTCTCGAATCGTCAGATGGCTTGGGTAAGTACTTTTTAACCATCTCCTTGGTGACGTATCCTGTCTCGCCAGTCCAGGATGGGGACGGGGATGAAGACGACGATTGGTTTGGATGGTTGACGACATAGTGGATGTCAAAGTACGGGTACTTTTCCTGTAAAGTATCCAACTCTTCCTTCAACAAGATGTCGTTTGTTGTCTCATTGGCATAGATGAGGGACATCTTGGTGAGGTCCTCTGGGGTAGTAGTGATCTCACTGATGACCTGCAAGATTGGAGTGATACCAGAACCACCAGCAACAATACCTAGCTCCTTCACATGGTTGGTTTCGTAGTTGAATCTGCCAACTGGACCTCTGAACTTCAAGCTCTTGCCGGGCTGCAAAGACGCCAGGTGCGTTGAGACATTTCCATCTGGGTAAGACTTCACCAGAATGTCAAAGGCGCCCTTCTCAAACTTGGATGAGATGGGAGTGTAGTATCTGATGGCATCATCGACCTGGACAGCCAAATGGTGGCCAACAGGAATGTCGAGGGTCTCATCTTCTCTCTTGAGCTTGAATCTGTAAATGGCCGTGTTTCTAGAAATGATGGTCTTGTCCATAAGCTCCAACGCAGTCCAGTTCTCTGGATGGATAGAACTGCGTCTATTATAAGCCTGCGTGACTCTAAAGGCAAGGAAGGCAACCAAGACACCCCCAGAATATGGAAGATATCTCCAGTCAATAATACACGTACCCAAAACCACAAGAAAACAAGGAATGTATATACCGTGAAGTGGCTCCTTCAAGAGGTCCATCTTGTCCTCGATCGTGCCGACACTTGCCATGGTGGGTGATAAATGTGAGATAGACTAGACCAACCGTACCTTATAAACAACAGACAAAGATAATCGGAAATATAAAATAATTTGTACCCACCGATGCATACCGCGGGAAAAAAAAATAAAATTATCCACATTGCTTACATAATAATATCAAGTTCGGCTTGGTTCCGTTCACCCCCAAATCAGTTTCTTGAAATTGTACTCTATCCCATCGACAAAGTCAGTGAATTTGTTGAGTTTGCCAGCATCTCGTAGTGTTAGAATATCTTTTGGCTCAAGATATGTTCCTAGAGTCTTTGATATCAGGTTGATGGCGTGCTTTACTTTGCGGTACTCCATATCCTGAGGGAACTTGACGGCAAGGAACCGTTCACCAGTGCCGTTCTCCACGTTGTCTTGCTGGTCTTTGTTGTTCTTCAAGACGAGTTTGATACCAATGTTGCGTTCTGGATTCTTTGAAAGCGAATCGGTGTTCAGCCCCGGTCCACCATTCTTGAAGTAGACTCCGTATTGCAAGCTTCCTATCTCATCGCTATTCAACTTGATGAGTTGTTTGATGCTATCGTCATCACCAAAAGTAATGAATGAAATACTCTTATTCGTCAAAACAACCCATGTATCCTTGCTTGCTCCGGCTCCGTCCAATCTGAGCTCATTGAGCTTCATAGCCGACTCAAACCCTCCAGCCCAGATCTCAACAAGGACAACATGGGAGACGTGCGCATCATTCACTTTCAGCTCTTGCACAATCATGGCACGCTTGGCATTCTCCTCATTGTTCGTATGGCTCACGTTTGTGTCCTTGACATTGAATGAGCGTTCGAATTCTAAAAACACCTCGGTACCCTTCTCGCCAATCAGGTATTCAATCACACATTGTTTGAAATAATCACTAATATAGCCAGAGTAATACCTGTTCATAGTTAGCCAGGCATCCTGCATCAGACCTTTGTAGTTTCTCTTTGATGTTCTTGTGTAGTCGCCCTTTAGAGCATTTGTACCTGCATATTGACGAGAGATGAAGTCACCATTGTCAGCCCAAAGATTGTTGAACTGTTTTTGAAATACACCCTTGTCTGAAGGTACAAGGTTGTATTTCACAAACAGATGCTCGGTGAGGAGATACTCAGCTAGGAATTTCTGAACCAGGTTTGTACGATCTAAACAATCGATACAGTTTACTCTGAAAACACCCTGTTGCTTCTGGTTGGTGATGGAGTCAAGGTACCCGTTGTTTATAATCTTCTGCTCGACACTGAGTGATTCGCCTCCACTTTCAATTTTGGAATCAAGTAATTGAACCACATTGTCAAACTTCATTCCTGAACAAATCTTGTGGAAGTCAAACCAGGAGATGGGAATACCTCCGCCATTTTCACACATTGAAGCGAAGGCCTGGCCCACCTCAGTTTCCTTCTTGGATCTTTCAACCAGGGATATGCAGGACACATCGCCATAGCTCTCTTTAATCCTTGTAAAATGCTGTTTGAAAGTTTTGATGGTTTCCTCATCATCCAGTGGTTTGGTGAGGTACGGAACTGGTTTTAGACTGGAAGGATTTTGAGTGAAGAAGAGTGGGATAGACCCACGGATAATATCAAACTTAGAGCATAGTGTCGTTATAGTGTCCTTCCCCAGTTCATATTTATCCATAATGAAGATCTGTGATGTGTGAACAAAGTTGGCGACATTGGAATTGTCATCAATACCTCGTCTCAAATAACGAAGTCCTGGTCTTTTGGTGCTGCGCTTGGAAATGACAACAAGCTTTCCTTGTCTCACAGTAGAGGCGTGTGTTATTTGAAGATCAACAGTTATAGAGTCAACGAATCCCTGGATCAGCTTCTTGTGAGGGAGACCTGACCCAGGCGGCTTCCCTTGGAATCGCTTCGTCATATGACGATTGAAACAGAATGCTTTGCCTGTTTGTGTGCATGTTGTCTGGTTAACGATCTTACCATTGTGAAATTCAATTCTGCGCGTAAGGTCGACTTGGTCTGAATAGTAGAAGTCCTTTGATTGGAACAAGGAGAGCAGTTGTTTCTCAAACTTGGAAAGAATTGTCGTGGAAATGTCCTTGTATTTTATTGGCTTGTTGGCAGGAATGGTATTCAAGCTTGATCTTCGTAAAGTGATTGATCTCGACATGCTAATTGATCTCGTGTTACTGACCGGTTCGTTTCTGGTTTGATTGGATTCGGCAGCATTGCTCGGTGTCTCATTCAGTTCAGAGATATCTTTGAAGCTTGGTTCTGCAGGATTGTGTGATAGGGATAAGGACGCGCTTGACTTCAAATCGTCAGCATATATCCCCAACTTGCTGAACAGAATGTCTTTGTTCCTTTTCATCTGGTCCACAATCTTCTTCTTGTTTCCATTCACCAGGGACTCAACGGCACCAGATTCAACAGAGACACCGATCCTTGTTCCGTCGCAATAATCGAACAATCCTTGACACAGCTCAAACTTTAGAGGAATAACCAACGTTTTGAGTACTCTTTGAATCTCGAATTCATTATGTTTAAACACACAGTCCTGGTCCTCTATTAGAACAAGGAACCCTGGCCCAAGCTCAACAAGACCGATAATACCATGGACTGTTCTATTGATCCCTAGTGGCGGGTTGGCTTCCAAATCGACCGGTATATCCTCTGTGGAGACACTTAGTTTGTCAAAGCTGATGAAATGTGTACCAGATTGGGTGGTTATGGAAAGTCCCGTTTTGAAGAGGGCGATTGAGGTGGACATTGGGCGGTCAATTGGCAATTTATGATCTCGTCAAAGGTGTAGGCAGCTGCAGATGTGGTTATATATACGAAGGTTGGTGAAATGGAGGGGTTTGATTGTGAGATTGATATTTGCCTTCAGTAAGAGTCTGGTTGATGATGCTGTGATGAATATCAACTACCAAAGATGAGTTTGTGTCAGAGATATTGATTGTTCTTTAAAAAACAACAACAACAATCAGCGGTGAACCCTTCTTAGTACACTCATAACCATACCTGAAATAGAGAAAAGTAAACATCATCATTACCACCATCACCATTTTTTCTTTACTCCTCCTCCTCTGGCTGGTCAACTAGCAGTATGAGCAAGCAACGGCAGCAATGTCTGGGGAAAGCCAAGTCCACCAACCAAAGGTGTAGGCTGTTGGTGCAGCCACCAGCACAGTACTGCCACTATCACATCTCCCAAGGTTCCGTGTCAACGAGTTCAGATTTCAATCGCAACAGATATCAGACTGGTTTTATTTATATATACACGCTAGAGCATCTTGTATCGAGGGACCCACAGAAAGTGAGCTGGTTGAAGCACGCTATTGCCGGAGAGAGCAAAGATTTTGATCCCAAGAAAGAGATCCTGATCAAGGTTGGGTTGACACAGGGGAAAGTGTCGAAACGAGTACGACAGTGGGAGGCACAATGTGGGCACAAGCTGTGCATTGTTGAGCCTGACAAGAGACTACTGGTTTCAGCTTCTGATGATGGGATGGAAAGTATGAGTGGTCTGGTAGGGTTGTTCAGGAAGCTCAAGATTGGGGGAAATACTGCCCAACGACTGCAGCACTACAGTGCTGTTAATGAAGGATTCATAGTGAGGAAAGGATTGGGACAGGTGGAGAAGCAGGTTCACATTTTACTACGGCAGCGTTTTGGGCACGGCGACGTCTTGTGTTCCGGATGCCAAACAGGTCTCCACCGAGAATGGTTCAAGGTTCCTCGGACTGCTCTTAGAGAGGTTTTCATCATGGTGGATGAAGTGGTGAGAAGTAGTGGGGTTCCCCAGGTCTAATTAACAGCCAACGAAGAGAGTATGGCGAGAATTTACGATATCTATCAAAATGCCCTGCTTGTGGTTATGAGCCTGCCTTCCTGGTGGTGGTGGGCAGACGACCACTTCCCCCACCCACCACCCCACAAACAAAACAAAACAGAACAAAACAGAACAGAACAGAACAGAACACCCACCTGGTGTCTTGAAACTTAAATACAAAAGAGTAAACACAGTATATATTTATGCACTCCAGTTCAGAGAGCCTGAGGCGAAAGACACTGGAGATTAGATGTTTTGTATATGTCAATTTTGTAGACGGAATTGAAACTTTCCTAATCGGGGAAAATGGGGAGACGTATAAGTGGAAAATTGGGATTGGAGTGGGAATGTTCGTGGCAAGAGTGCACTGTATTTCTGGTTGATACACAGTCGGTTGCTCTGGTCTGCTTTGGAACAGGTAATCATTGCCGAGTCTGTGTCTCAGAAATTCCATCCAAAAGGAGAAAAAACACCGGTACTAAACGCTTCATTCCGTAAAACAAAACACCACGTTTGTTTTTCTTACCAACAACAACAACAACAACCAGTCCAGAAGAAGAAGAAGAAGACGAAGACGACGAGAACAACAAAATGGCCTTTTGGAAGACTGCTATAAAGTTGGCATTGGTCTTTGCTCTGCTATACCCGCTGGCTATCCGCTTACAAACAGCTTACCTTTCCTACCAAAAGGGTGATTCGTTAATCGACAACGAATTCGAGGCTGAGGTTGCCGCCCAAGTGGAGAAGCTCCTCAACAAGATCCCAATTCCTCCATTGAGACCAAAGAAGGAGATTGCCCAGTTCGAAAGAAAGGTGGAGACTATCCTGTACGACAAGAAGTTCCACGACTCGCTATTGGCCAAGTTCCAAGGTGCTATTCGCATCAAAACTGAAGGGTTTGATAAGGGACACGAACATGGCCATGGTAGCGTTCATGGCGAAATCGATATCAGTGAAGAGACAGCTGCTCAGTTCCACGAGTTCCACAGATACCTGGCCAAAACTTTCCCATTGATACACCAACACTTGACCTTGGAGAAACCGCTTGGGGTCAACTTGCTGTACACCTGGAAGGGCTCCAACGAGTCGTTGAAGCCATTGTTCCTCATTGCGCACCAGGATGTCGTCCCTATCGAACCCGAAGCTGTGAAAGAATGGAAATACGACCCATACTCTGCTTACTATGACGGCGAGTTTGTGTGGGGCCGTGGTGCCATCGATTGTAAGCTTCTGTTGATCTCTGAAATGCAGGCTGTGGAGGCTCTGTTGGAGCAGGGCTTCCAACCAGAGAGAACTGTGCTGCTTGGATTTGGCTACGACGAAGAGAGTGGTGGTGAAATGGGTGCCGCGTCGATCAATGACACCTTGTACACTCGTTACGGTCCAGACTCGATGTACTCGTTGCTAGACGAGGGTCCAGTCATCACCCAGTTTGATGATGAATGGTTCGCCCTTCCAGCCACCACAGAAAAGGGGTTTGTCAACGTTGTGGTCGCTCTTTCCACACCAGGTGGTCACTCCTCCCTCCCTCCAAAACACACCAACATTGGTATCATGGCCCATCTCATCACGCTAATCGAGAATGACGATTTTGAGCCAATCTTTACCGCAAAGAATCCATTCATGCAGTACCTCCAAGAGTTCGCAACGATCTCCAAGTCTCTTCCAGAATGGCTGCGCCGCGATATCTTGCGTGCGGAATTCGATGAGGCTTCAAAGGCCAAGGTTATCCAATGGATCAAGACTAACCCATTTGCGCTATACCTCATCAAGTCTTCACAAGCTGTGGATGTCATCCATGGAGGAATCAAGGCCAACACCCTTCCTGAATTCACCAAGTTTATCTTCAATTCACGTATCTCCACTGATTCCTCAGTCAACGAGACAGTGGAGCACGTCTTGAAACACATCCGTGCTGTCGCTGAGGAATTCAACCTCGGTATCACCTATAAAGACTCTATCATTAGAGAGACCACAAACAAGGGATACTTCAATGTGACTACAACTGAAGCCATCGAGTCTTTGCCTGTCTCCCCTTCACATGGACCTGTCTGGGATGTGTTTGCTGGTACTCTAAAACACCTGTACGAAGACTTCATCTTTAAGGGCAATGAGACTTTGCACGTGACACCATTCCTAATGCCTGCCAACACGGACACAAAGAAGTACATTGGCTTGACCAAGAACATTTATCGTTTCAACCCTTGCAGATTGGAAGTTCCTGGTAATTGGGGTATTCACTCTATCAACGAGCATGTTCCGTTCAGTGCTGTGTTGGATGCAACAGCGTTTGTCTATGAGTATATCTTGAACGCTGATAGCGTTGGTGATGAGGAGGAGCAGGAGCAGGAGAACTTTGAGCAAAAGGTGATTGCTGAGTAGTGGATGTGGGTGTGGTTATGTTCTGTGTGGTTTTGTTCTGTCTGTCTCTTGAATTTATTTAGATAAGATATCTATGAATTTAGTAGTCTCCTGTCCTAATTCCTAAATCAGCACACATAAAGATAAAAATTTTCTTGAAATCGGTGAAGAAAAAAAATTCCTACGTGGCGGCACAATCAAATACACACACGTTGTTGTTGGAAGCAGTGAACAAGTCAGACAAACAAGTGACACCATGTCTCGTGGTAACCAGCGTGAGAAAGCTCGTGAAAAGAACGCAAAGAAGCAGGCTGCTCAGAAGAACAAGCAAGAGGGCGACCCAAAGAAGAGACTCGAAGCCCAAGCTGAGATTATGAGAAAGAAGCAAGCTGATGCTGATGCTAAAAAGGCTGCTGCTGCTGGGAAATAAGAGAGTGAGCGAATGATTGCTGATTCTGTGATCCCAGTGAGAGTATGAGTAGTGGCTGTGTCTTCTGGTTGCGATTGTAGATTAGTAGAACAGAAAATCTATATTGTGTATGTAAGTAGTCTGTAGAGGTCTTTGATATGTATATTTTCTTTTTGCCTCTCTCTGTATAATGTGGTATATTTCTACAAGATTTCTGTTTCAGTGTTTAGGCAAAATTCAAGGCAACAGAGAAGCCAAAACCTGGTTTGGCAATGTCGTCGCTTCTCACATTCAAAGGAATGTTGTAGCTCAAGTCAACCAGGGCATTTTCGTCTCTGTATACCAAACCAACACCACTGGCAAGAGCACTTTTGTTCAACAAGTTCCCCGCAGACTTGGCGTACTCGTTAAACTCACCACAGCTCTTGAAGTCAAAGACATCACCAATGTTGGCAAAGGCATGGAGCCTCAATGGTCTAGAGGCTGCGACGTTTGGAAGTTTGGAGTAGAGTGAAAGGTTGGCTTTGAAAGTAGAGGTCCCACCAATGAAGTCGTCACCGTCCTTCAAACCGACAGAGTTTTGTTGGAAACCCCTTAGTGAGTTCAAGCCACCCAATGTAAATCTGTCAACTAGTGGAATGTTATCACTGGAGTTCTGGAAAATGACTCCAGATTCAAGATCCATCTCTGCTGTGATGGCGTCTTTGAAGATAGACTTGAATGCCTGGAGACGTAGAATGGTCTTGTTGAAGGACTCCAACGGAGTGTGGTGGTTGGTATTGTCAGCGAATACATCAGACGAGTTGTAGCCGGCAAGCTCATTTGTAAAGTCCAAGAGAACACCTTGTGTGGGGAACTGGCCAATGGTACGTCTCGAGTCATATTTGAAGTTGAAGTTGGCACCGAGTTTGAAATCAGAGCCAGCATGTGCACGGATACTATCACTGGCAGTGTTGGAAACGTTTCTGACCTGTCTGTTTACGAAGGAGATTCCAGTGGTTAAGATGCTGGCGCCACCATACGCGCAACAAGTGTAGAACTTGGTGGATTGCAAACCGAGGAGAACACCTGCAGAGTACTGCTCATGACTGGCCCACGAAGTGGCATCAGTAAAGGAAAAGACTGGGTTGATAATAGCTCTCGTCTGTGGGAAGCGATCTAGAGGCTTCAGAAAGGTTAGATCCCACACTTTGGAGTTCACAGTCTTGTTTATAGGGTCATAGTTGACATTAACATCCACCAACAGAGAGCAAGCCTTCTTTAGAAGATTTGGATCAAGGTAGCGTAATCCCAACACAGCAGAGGTATCAGAAGTTCTGGTCGATGATGAGAACTTGTACAGTGGGAGTTGTTCCAGTTTGACAGTGGCATTGACAGGGATGTTGCTGCTTCCATCGATATCTTGGGCTAGGTCAACATTCACAGACACCTGCTTGAAAAGACCTGTGTGTAGCAGAGTAGACTGAATCTCCCCGAGCTTACTGTTCAACTGTGCCAGTTGGATTGGGTTGGCACCAGTTGTGAGTGGCAATACAAGGGAGTTATAGAATGAGTCTGCAAAGTCAGCACCTTGAAATTCAACCTTCGACAATAGGAGAGGTCTTGTGGACTGTGACGCCAGCACAGTCTGTTCTAAGGAGTTCTGGATCTTCTCTTGAAGAGACATTTAGAGTGTGAGTTGGTCGATTAGACAGTTTTTCTCTTGCCGTCTAGTCTTCTTTACTTTGGGTGAACCGAACGATCGAAAACTTGGGAAAAAAACACAACAACAGTCAGCCTAGAAGAGTTACCCGGTTGGAATAAATGCCCCGCCACTATCAAGAAACAATTCACCAAAAACTCATTTGGAGTTTCACTAGGTCTGAGTGGAGGCGAGCTGTTGTTACTTGGAATGTGGTACCTCAAGTATGTGTATAAAGGGCGCGATGGGATTCGAGTCACCACAAATGCGCTCTTGGAAGCTGGTGAGGAGCACGAGTACACGCTAGGCAGAACACCTAAGAATGCCTTCCAGATCGACAAGCCTAGCGTCAGTGCAGTCCATCTCCGGTTTGCCATTGATGCGAGTGATTTCCCCCTGAGTGCACCTTCGCTTAAGCTGAAAGTTTTGGGACAGAGTGCCACAATTGATGAAGAGGTGATCAGTATGTCTGGCCTTACGAAAGAGCAGCGTGATCAGACTGAGTTCAAGACATTCACTAAGAATGTTGTGGTGAAGATCAGTGGAGTCACTGTGAAGTTCTTCAACAAGCTGATGCTGTTAAAATTGAGCCAAGATATGGTACTTGAGTGCAACGCTGGACTGGCAAAGCTAGGCATACCCTTTACCACCACCTACCTTGTTGAAACCACCCATCTCATAAAGACCCAAGCTGACCACTCCTTGGACATCTTGGCATCTCTATTATCACAAGTGCCTATACTGAAACCTGATTTCGTCAGGTCTTTCATTGGAAATGTCGAACTTTTAAAGAAGGACTATAGTGCTAATGTTCCGAAGGCTGAAGATTTCCTTTTGCTTCCCTCATATGCCCCGAACCCTGCCAGAACAGATCTTATAAAGGACCTCATATTCATCTTCTTCGATCAAACCCAGTTTAACTATCTTGCACCAATCCTGCAAATAGGTAAGGCCCAATCTCATGTATTTCTACTTAAAGACGGCACTAAATTCAGCGATATTGTTGAGTTTGTTCAAAAGAAGAATGCAAAGGGATCACCACCACCACCAACAGCAACCCCTGTTCTGGTTCAGACAGAGATTACTGATGAAGAATTGCCAGAGTCTAAAAGAACAATCGGTTTACTAAACGAAGCAGCTAAAGCCTTGGGACTCCACTTGATAACTAGCAAAGAGATCTTCAACGCTGTTTTGGACGTCAACATAAACCCTCTCATTAGAACCAGACCAGCCAAAATGCCCTCGACTGTTCTATCAGACCATTTACAACCCCCAAAGAAAAAGAGAAGAACAAAGATCAAGGCACTGGATAGTTTAGATCTGTTTGCTGGTGGAGGTGGCAAGATTGAAGAGGAGTCAATAAAGATGGATGAAATCAGGGAAGTTGAAGAGTCTGCTGCTGCTGCTGTTGAGGATCCCCAATTGCCTGAAGAACCACCAAAGAAAAGAAGACAGAGAGTCAAACCACTGGATATGGATTCATTGGATACTTCCAACTCTACTGCGTACGTGCAAGTTGCAAATACTCAAACGCAAGCACCATTGACTCAGACACAGGCTACTTTGGTAGAGACTGAAATAACTTTGCTGGGAGTAGATAGAACTTTACCTCCTCCAACTGGGAAACTAGACAGTTCAGAAGGGCCACAGGAACCAAAGCGTCACCAGCATCAACCAACAAGTACGAAGATGCAGCAATCTTTTCTTCAAGCCGCACAAACGACTAAAAAGCAAGCCAACATCCGTATCCAAAATGAGTTGGGCGAATTAGAAACAATTGATGGTGAAACTATAGACTCGTTGAGGGACCTTGCTATCGTTGAATCAGTTGAAATGACTCTACGCAAACCAACCAATCGACAAGCAGTTGAAGCAACCCCCACAACTATTCAAAACCAAATGAGGTACAATTACTGGGATCCAAAGTGGAGTGGGCGCAAAAACTTTAAAACTTTTGTAAAGACTAATGACAAGAGATCTGCAAATGGTATGGCGAATACGAGTTCTTTCCTAAGGACACATATACGGAATTATGTACCTATGGAACGTGTGACTCCGGACAGGATCAAGAAACGCAGTCCTGATGATGAGCTATTAGAAAGTAATGAACTTCATAATCAACAGCAACAGCAGTTGGAGTATCGCCAGGAGATTGAACTTGAGAAAAGAAACAACGAACCTAACAATGATACCACCACAGAGAGTAGGACATTGACAAATCTTTTTGTCAATAACGACTCCGATTCTGATGATGAAGAAATGACAAACTTCCACTTCACTGCAGACATTGAAGGGTTGCATAACGATGATGGATCAGGAATGAAAGTCAGAGTCAATTCAAGCAGCACAACATGTGTCCCAGAGTTTAGACGGTTTGATGAAAATGCTGAGGTCAACCAGAAGCAAGCCAAAGTTGTTGAAAGCATTCGAGATGATAATGAGAACCCGGTTTTAACTTCCAATAGGTCCAGCAAGAGAGCTGCTCCAAGGTCAACAAAAGCTGTTCAGCCAGTTGTACAGGTTGGCGATGATGACGGTGATGACGACGATGACGATGATGATGACGACGATGACGATGAGCCAAGGTTCAGGTTCAAATCATAGCTATATGTAGCCAAATCCACAGCGACCCATACGTCTAAAGTAGTTCAAGTGTTCATAGTTTCTTCTTGAAAACTTCATTCCGTAGGAGCACTTTAGATCTTCGCTCCCATAACAGTGATAAACATTCTCAATTTGTGGTAGCTGAACTCCTAGTTCATTGACAAATATTTCACTACCAAAATGGTGGTAGTCCCCTTTATCATCAGTAAAGTGATGGCGGCCATTAATTGGAAGTTTTACAATTGGATCATCCTTATGTGTCACTCTCATGATTGTTGGGGACTTTGATGAAGAACAGGTCAAACCAAACTTGACATCAACATAATGACTGAAACGATCATTTCCCACCATTGGCTGTCCCATTGTGATACAACTAACCAAGTCGTCGTCAGAACCAGATAGATGTCGAATCCTGATTGCTAAAAGGATGGAAATAGCCCCACCAAGAGAGTGTCCCAGTATCCGAACTTGATAGTTTTCTCTCTGGATTAACCTCTGCAAACAACTCTGAAACGTTGGTGCAATTCGTTTCCATGTCAGTTTGTAAGATTCATAGAAACCTCTATGTACCTTGCATCCACCAGTCTCCAATTCACACCCAAACTTTGGTGATCTTTTTCTTCTTTGCAACGGAGGTCTTTCCACCGCCTTCTCCTCAACAACATAGTCCACCATATCTGCACTAATGTCAACCAAGGAGTCTTTAAAACTTCGTGTACCTCTCAATACTAGCAAAATCTGTTTACGTTTCTGGTTAACAGCAATATATCCTGAAGTTTCAAAACTTGTCGGTATGATACTGATATCGTTTGTCCCCCATTCGTCAATGAGCTCAAGGTCGGGAAACGCGTCACAGCCATTCTCACAGAGAAAAGGCGGCTTAATCCTTGATATCGGTGATATACAGTAGCTTTGTTTTACCCAAATCTGTCAGTAAGAACAAACCTCTCTTCACAATTGAGATGATCAAAGGTATATATGCAACCTACGCAATGTCCATCAAGTGAGCAGATGTAACAAGTGTGTTATAAAGTTCAGGGGATACTGGATGATGATGCCTCTGTACAAGTGATTGAGGCATTGGAGTCAAAAAAACATTCTGCCAATAAGACATAAAGAAAAGAAATATTTCTCTGAAACTGCCCATTGTGAGTTAGCTGGCATTAAAAGCGTTCTTTGTATTGTTTTGTGTTGTTAAAAGAAAGTGGGAAATCCGTCTTTTTTATATTGTTTGTTTATGTAATCAGTTTTTTTGTGTCAGCTGACTAAGCATATTATTTCCATCTTTTTTCCACCAGGACCTGGACCGGCCGTGGAGTATAAACCATCATATCATCATTAAAGTGATTAAAGTAAATTTGATTAAAACAAAACACACACATACACACACTTAAGCACTATTTGTTTGAGATTGAGGACCTTCCTCAATCTCATGAAGCATTTCGTCAAGTTTTCCTTCGACATCTTCAATACTCGTTTCACATGCAGCAGCAATAAGGCGTTTGTAAGTATGCATTCGTGGATTGTGCCAGCCCTGTTTGTTGACAATTTTGGCGATCAGTCTCTTACGGTGCAACTGCATTTTAGTCAAAGCCACAACATCCTGGAGTTTCTTCAAGTCAGTGTAACCAACCAAAGCCTTTTGGTTCTCATCGGAATTCTGTTCTTCTTGGAACCGTTCCACAAGCACTTCAAGCTTCTTCTTCTGAGATCTTTCCTTGAGCCTTTTGAGTCTATTCTCATTTTGTTTTGTAAGCTTCCGATATAGTTGAACATCCGATTCCAAGACACTGACATTTTTGTTCGCCTCTTCAATGGTTATGGGCTTGCCACTGTGCTTATCCAGCTCATCTTGAGTGGCTCTGATACTCTCATTTATGTCCTTGAGCAGACCCTCAACTTCGAAAACATCAGCCTCCTTTCTGTTAAGCTCTGCATCATATGATTGCGATAAGTCATTCAACGATTCAACCAAAAACGACGACACTTTGTGAGTGGCCTCAATAGCTGCTTCAGAAACATGAGGCTCAGCATGCCTAGATCCATACTGCTGTTGAGATTGGACGGAATCATTGGTGAATTCTTGATTTCGCAAGTGCATCTCATAACGCTCTTGGATCTTGGGGGTCTTGTCATTCTTTAAAAGGATATCTGATGCAATCAATTCTTTGTTATTCTTCAAGTCATGGCGGGCCTTGTACTCTAGAAGTAGTTTAATGCACTTCCGATTCACATTCTTGGCACATAAATGTAGGGCAGTGTCGCCGTTACTGTCCTGTAGGTTCAGAAAGCTTTGTAGCCTTTCCACTGATTGAGCGGATACTCTGGCCAGCAGAATATCCATGTAGTAAAAAGCAGACGGTATTCTGCTCCTTGAAGATGCCGCATTCGCAATGTGATGCAAAACAGTTTTGTTGTTTGAGTCAATCTCAAACAAGGTTTCACCGAGCAGATCCACCAGCTTTGCGAATGTCTTCTTGTTAAAAGAATTGGTGAATAGCACTGATCGCATTAGAGGAGTCTCTCCAGCTTTGTTCACAACTCTGTAATTAGCTCCTAGTTGGATCCATGCCTCGACAACTGGTGCATTCCCCATCGAACAGGCCCAATGGAAAAGAGTGTGCCCTTCATCGTCAATGACTTGGTCAAAGCTGATATCTTTTGGTGGATTAAGAATAAATTCTGGAATCGAGAAACCAGTCCCATTCGCTGGATCAATCCCGTCATCTGGTACCATGAAGTAATCTAGTAGCCTGGTAATATAGTCGGAGTTGGTGTCAATCCACTTGCTACCATGATGATGATGATGATGGCCGTTACTCCGTATCTGGTTAGATGTCATCGCATGCACCAAACTATCTCGGGCACTCTGCCCTTCATTTGGAGGTGATTTCAGAGCATTTGCAAGGTCTGTGTCAGACATGAACTCAGAGGGAGATGATATGAGGTCGTAGTTATCCTCAACCTCGCTGGATATACCATCATTTATAAAGTCGTTCGGGAGTGAACTATGCTCAATGTCATCTTGGTTGGTGCCATTATCATTATCATTATCATCATCAAGAATACTTTCATCTGTTTGCAAGGTCTCATTGGTGGAATGCAGTCGCCTACGAACAAACACCCCTAGGTTGGGATTTGAAGTAGGTAAATTGGCAGCAGCAGCGGCGGCCTTCTTGGTCGATGGTCTTCCTCGTTTCTTTTGTCCAGAGTCTGAATGAGATGACTCCTTAGCTTTTAGCGCAGGCATACTAGCGATCTTCCTTGCAGGAACTTTCTTCCTTGTTTCCATTGTAGCTTGAGGTACTATGGAGTTGTTCTTGGACGCATGGTGATGTTTCGGGGCGGGTGGCGGCGAGTTGAGCCCAGAAGTGCTTTCCAAATTCATTAACGGAGCCAGAATGTCGTCAACTCCGAAACCTTTCGCAATGGCTTTAGCAGGCTCTAGAGGTACCCAGGTCCCCTGATACTTACCATAACCACCCTGTACCTTCTCATGTTGGCCTGTTTGGACATCTTTTTCCAATATCCTCGTTCTCTTTGCTTTAGGAAAATCTGCTGTTTTCAGAATATGTGTAGCGTTCACCCATCCATCTTTCTTACGCCTCATAACAGATCCTGTACGTAATATGAGCTCATACACATCAACCCCTGAGTATGTTGCAGAGAAGATCCGGTTAAGGTTATCCATTCTGGGTGCAAGATCAAAACCACCGCTAATCACCAACTTTTCCAGAGGATCAATGAACCGAAAAAAACCAAAATGCAACAAGATTCAGCTTTAGACGTCTGATATGGATAATTAGATAACACCCTGTGAGAGATTCAGTTGATAACTGATGATGCAGATATGAGATGTGTTGAATAGGCCTTCTTTGATGACATGTTTGAACATAATATAGAATCAAAGAAAAAATCAAAACAAACCAAACTTCGTATGTTACCCGGACTGATAATATATGTTCTTCTTGTTGTTTTTGCCGCCTGCCTTTGTACACAAAACTAAAACTAAAAAGAGAACGTTACTGGCCATTTGTGGCGTTGGTCCGTGCGGAGATCTCATACTATGGGTACTCTTATAGATAAGAAGGTCCAGTACACTAGAGAACCCGCAATCTCCAGCTTTAAAACTCTGGATTCCGATGTCTATGAAGATAATGAATTTTATATCTACAAGGATAGCCATAGAGAGTATGTAAGAAAGAAAATCGGTGGCTGGATCAACGCCTCGAGGTTCCTACCATTAGTTGATTCCACTATTGGTGTCCAATGCCTTGAAGATGAACTGAAAGAATACCCAAAGATCCACTACATCGCTCGTACAACCAACAATGGGCGATTCAGTGGCATCTGGATCCCATTGATGGACGCGAGAGAGTTTGCCAGAAAGTACGGAATTCAAGACCATGTGGGTCCTATTATAGATTTTGAGCGTATAGCCCTGGTAAACTACTCAGGGATTCTCTACTGGGAGTTCTTTGCATCTGCAAACGTCAACATGAACATCAGAATCTTGAGAGAGACGAGCTCTGCCAGAATCAACATGAGGCAGGTATTTGTCTTCTACAACAAATTGAAGGGTCACAAGGTACCTGTTCCATTACAGGAGAGAAACTTTTACAACACATTCAAAGAAAACCATGTTGGACAGTTTACTGAGAAGAATGATTATACGCTTTGTGGGGGTTTTTGGGTGCCATACAGTACTGTCAAGGGGTATTGCCGCAAAAATGGACTATTTGGCAGACTCCGTCCCATTATGGATTTTGTCCAATCGCCAGACGAAGCAGCAGAATTCAATATTGATAAGATTCAAGGCTACGTAAGAAAGTTCTGGAGATTAACTGACTCAACCGATGACTTCTTTGGCTTTCCAGAAAGTTTTAGTGGCGGTGGCGCACCAAGTCGTCCTGCCAGAAAGTTTATATCAGGTAAGACTCCAACGTTCAATGTCACTGAATTGGTTCAGAAAAAGAGAGTCACTTCTGATATCACGCGACAGCATAAGAGTACGAACTATACCTCTGAATTGGTTAGACGGTTTTCTGATGGGTGGATCAATGGATGTTCTCTTGTTCGCATTGGCTGTTTGCTTCGGGTCAAACCTTTGGATTTTGGAAAGGATGACCCAGTAATGGTGACGCTAAATGAGCTCTATTATAGAGATGTTGTTCAAGCACTAGACTGTGAACCGGTGACGAACTCTCGGGCCTTTAAGACAATCAATGGTTTCTGGATATCTGGCAGTGATGCCAGATCAGTATTGAAGTCGTTGATGATTGAGAGCTGCGACTTATACCTAAGCGTGAAGGAGTTTTTGGATGATACAACCTATGAACCACAGGACGATAATGATAATGATGACGATATTGATGTTATGAATGAGGAAGAATACGCACATGCAACTAATTACTCGACGTCGGCCCGATCAAATGCTATTGGGCCTGTGCGGGACAAGTTTTTTGTTGAGGGTGTTGAGAGCTCTGATGAGGAGATCGTCGAGGGGTATGATTTTGATGACGCAGTTCAGTTGGTTGGTGCTGGAAGCAAAGCGATCCATGAAGTTATTGATATCAGCGATGATGATGGGGAAGGAGATCCCAGTAATGACTCTGAGTCAAACAGGTCGCAGGAGTATGTAAAGAAGGAACAATTCTCTCAGCAAGTGCTTGTGAATCAGCTCCATTGTCAAGATCATCAACAACCTCAATCTGACCATGACCAGCAATTGCCACAACCTTCGTTATCAGAACAGAATGTCTCTACCAAATTGACTATGATGGACCGTTTTAAAGATTTCAGAAGGAATCTCGATTCTTTCATTGGTCAGAAGTTCTTGAGCGCAGCTGATCAAAGAAAGGTACATGCCATCTTGAATTGTTTGACTGATTATCATGGAATCGATTCTGAGATATTGAGTACCTCCTCTATCTTGAGTAGCGCTTTGGAACAGTTCAAGGAGCAGTACAACTCATATACGGAGAGAATTGATAATATCTTCAACCAATGGAGAACCCAAAGAACCAATCATGCCTCCAATCATGCCTCAAACCCTAGAGGAGATGTTTCAGAAACTCTAAGGACTTTAAGAGACAGCTCCAATACACTACGCAGTGAACCTATCCCATCTAACCAACGCTACAAGCTACAGCCTATCCCCAGCTTCAAATTTGCAGCGCAAAGCTTGATCAAAAAGGATGACTTGGCTTACCAACACTTGAAGCTGACGCTGCATCCAGAAAAGGAAAAAGATCATTACGTTAAAATCTCGAGAGGTAGTGAACTTACTAATGTGATCTTCAACAATGAATCAGTTAGAATGTTGAGAAACATGTCATACTCCAGTTCTGCTATTCAAAGAAGACTGAATCTATTCAAGAAAAGACGTGCTTTGTTTGATGGTTTTGTTGGTTCTAGAGAGAACGGGAGGTGCTGACGTAAATGATGATTAGCTGCTTACTGGCAACTCATCAACGAAAACAATCTGTATTACAAATACACAAGGCGACGACCACGATGACTACGACTGCTGCCACGACCATAAAAAGTTGTAGATACCCTACTGGGAGAACAGAAGACCGATCGGGTGGATGGCCTTATTTGGAATTGTGCTACAAATTACGCTGAATCGAATAAATTGTGTAAACATTGTCACGGAAGCACATGCGTTTCAGCTTTAAAAATGCCCCTCTCCCAAAAACAATAAACAAAAACAAGAAAAATAGAAAAGTCTGGTCTGGTATTGAACGATACTTTAATTAAAAAACTAGTGTATGATCTTCATAGGCTTTTAGATACTGGACGGTATATCTAATTTTGTATGTGTGTAACCAATTCCAACGTTGTGACACATGCATGAATTAAAATTTAAAAATACAATTCAGAACACGTCCACAGTTTTTTTTCCCGCGTCGGACCCAAATTATGGTGTGTTGACAGCATTTTTGTGAAGCGCGTCAAAGCAGCACTATTGTTGTTATTGTTTCTTCTTTCTGAAAGACCATTACCAACCGTAAATTAGAGTTCACAAGGTACGCCGAAGGGACTAGTCTCCTCCTGCTTCCCCTCACTCCCTCCCCCTCCTACCCTCTCTCCTGGTTCTTAGTCCTGTAGTCCCACCTTAGTCTGGCTAAAACATTTGTCCCCCAAGTCGCGGGCACGACCCGCATATGTCTCAAATGTCTTTCTGTTTGTTTTTTTTTGTCCACACAAACAGAAATTTTTTTTTCGCGGGTCGTGTAGGAAGGAGAAGGAGGAGAGGAGAAGGAGGAGCCCGGTGGTATAAAAACAACACGCTTTTTCCCAAAACCTGCCACGTCTCCCCGAACGTTTTCTTTCTTTCTCTCTTTGAACGCAATTGTTCTCTTCACACAAACAGCATCTAAAAAGCTCACATAATGAAAGGTTTGATTCTAGTCGGTGGTTACGGTACTCGTTTGAGACCTTTGACTTTGACTGTCCCAAAGCCATTGGTGGAGTTCGCCAACAGACCAATGATCTTGCATCAGATTGAGGCCTTGGCCAATGCCGGTGTCACTGACATTGTGCTTGCTGTCAACTACAGACCTGAAGTCATGGTGTCTACTTTGAAGAAGTACGAGGAGGAGTACGGTGTCTCCATCACATTCTCTGTTGAGACTGATCCTTTGGGCACTGCTGGTCCTTTGAAGCTAGCTGAGGAGGTCTTGAAGAAGGATGACTCTCCATTCTTTGTTTTGAACTCTGATGTCATTTGTGAATACCCATTCGAGGAGTTGTTGCAGTTCCACAAGGCTCACGGTGGTAGAGGTACTATTGTCGCCACCAAGGTTGACGAACCATCCAAGTACGGTGTGATTGTTCACGATATTGCCACTCCAAACTTGATTGACAGATTTGTTGAGAAGCCAGTTGAGTTTGTTGGTAACAGAATTAACGCTGGTCTATATATCTTGAACCCAGACGTTATTGATCTCATTGAGTTGAAGCCAACCTCCATTGAGAAGGAGACCTTCCCAATTCTTGTTGAGCAGAAGTCCCTTTATTCCTTCGACTTAGAGGGTTTCTGGATGGATGTCGGTCAACCAAAGGACTTCCTGGCCGGTACCACTTTGTACCTAAAGTCTCTAGAGAAGAAGAAGTCTAATAAGTTGACTCCTGGCCACGTTGGCAACGTTTTGATTGACCCATCTGTCAAGATTGGCGAGGGTGCCAAGATTGGTCCAAACGTTACTCTTGGTCCAAACGTTGTCATTGGTAACGGTGTTAGAATCCAAAACTCTGTTGTTCTATCTAACTCCACCATCAAGGACCACGCTTGGGTCAAGAACACCATCATTGGCTGGAACTCTGAAGTTGGTCAATGGTGTAGACTGGAAGGTACCACAGTCCTCGGTGATGACGTTAAGGTGAAGGATGAGATTTACGTTAACGGTGGGAAGGTTTTGCCTCATAAGACCATTGGTACTAACGTTGAGAAGGAGTCTATCATTATGTAATAGACTGGTCTTTTCTCACTCTATATGAACCCAAGTCCAGTCCGATGTGTCTTTATTTGTACAATAATTATAGACGAATGCAGTGATGTGTTTCTGCAGGCAGCACTTTAGTTTTTTTATGTTTTGTTTATTTTTTTTTGTCCCTGTTGATTCTGCACTATGCAAATTAAAAACCAATAAACAAATAAACGAACGATATTTCATTATCAGTCTTTACTTCATGATCATACTCTCTAGTTTTCCAAAGATCTTGTCTCTGTGAATGGCCAACTCATCATCTTCCTCTCCTGGGAAGAAGCTCTGTCTCTTGAACTCTGTTTCCTCTTGGTAATTATCATCATCATCATCATCATCATCATCATCATCATCATCATCTGCCATCAAACTTTCTAAAAAATCTCTAGCAACTCCATTATCACCTGCAAAATGCTGGTGGTACAGCTCACCATACTCCACAATCAGTTCTTCGGGCACTGATTCCTCTTCTGACTTCTCATCCTCTAAGCCATCACCTTCATTTCCTGCATCCTCATCTTCAGGGTAGTCATTCTGATAGAAATCCTCCGCATTAGAGTCTTCGTCATCAGAGTTCAATATAGTGCTTTCATCCTCCTCATTAACAAATGCCTCGCTGTCTTCCTCAAACTTAATGTAGCCAATTCGGCTCACTTCCCATGACCCCTGGACAGCCTTGTCTCTGTAGTAAACATCGTAGACATACTCGAGCTCAAGTGATTCTGTTTTATACTTTGGAGCAAGGCTTGAACTTCTCCTTTTTCTTTTGAATGATAATGGGGTCTTGTCCTCTGTTGTTGTCACATTGAGCACCGAGTCAAGCATCTCTGTGAATTCAGCTGGTAGCTCATGATCATTCTTCTCAAGCTTAGGCAGTATGAAAGTGTTCTCTCTATCCTTATCAGCACCAGACTGCTGCAGAAGTGGAAGAGTAGGTGCTGCAAAAGCACTCTGTGCCTCAAGACTGTCGTCGGTTCTCTGAAGTTTGAACACTGTATAATAACCTGTTAGTGTATTTAAAACCAGGGTAATGCACATAGATACATACCAAACTGTTCGTCTTTGACCCTCTTGCTCTTTGGCATCTCAAAAACTGGCCATATAGGTTAGTAAGTTGATCTCCTTATTCCACATGGTACACGACTCACTCAATGCTTGAAGAGAATCCTGGTTTCTCTTTCTCTTAATGCGGACAAACTGAGGCAGTTCTGTTACGTTCGTCATCTCGTATTGTGTACCGAATGAAAGCTGTCTGTGTGTGCGTGTGTGTGTGGAAAGTTGAATGAATTTGTTTGTTTGTTTGTTTGTTTTGTTTTAAAGAATCCCGGAGTTAATCGGATATTTTGTGTATAAGCAGTTCAAATAGAGTCAAATTGGTCTCTGACACAAACCACAAAAATCGAGGTATATTTACAGCAGTGTTAAAGCATCCGAATGCAATCAAAATGTGTGAAGAGGAGAGATGCCGGAATGAATTTCCATCTTCTTCTTTCAACATGTCGTTGCTTTTAATGGCACACCTAATAAACAAAATCGCCCAAGGCAAAGAAGGAAAAAACCTACAATAGCTATCTATCCTATCACTAAAGTAAATCCCAATGCTTTCAAGAGTCTTTGAGCTGGCCAATACAACGTTGGGTTACTTTATCAAGGTCATTGGTAATTGTTTGGACAAAGCTGACGTAGTTTTGGTCACTGGTGGTTGTTCTGGATTGGGTGAGCAGTTGGTGATTGAGCTTGTGAACCGTGGTTATCCCAACATCATTGTCTTCGACATCTTCATTGAGCACAAGAAGAAATACCCTGGAGTCCATTACTATGAGTGCGACGTTTCCAACTACGACCAGATTGTGCAAATACACCAACAGATCAAGCAAGACGTTGGTGTTGTCACTTGTGTTATCAACAATGCAGGGATCATGATTGGGAAACCTTTGGTCGAGATGAGCCACCAAGAGATTGACGTGCTACTCCGTGTCAATCTCAATTCCAACTTTTACATCAACAAGGTCGTCCTCCCAGGTATGATTGAACTGAAAAAAGGGTACATCGTCACCATTTCGTCCGTTTTGGGGTACATGTCACCGGCCAACTTGACTGCATACGGAGCTTCAAAGTCTGGTTTGATTGCAATGCACGATGCATTAACTCATGAACTGGGATACTACTCCCAGAATATCAAAACATTGTTGATCTGTCCCGGCCAGTTAAACACCAAGATGTTTGAAGAGGTGAAAACACCATCAAGTATCATTGCGCCTGAGATCCAGCCAACGTATTTGGCAACCAAGATTGTCGATTTCTGCGAGGTTGGTAAGCGTGGAGATTATAAGATCCCTTTGTATGGAAACTTTATGCCAGTTTTCAGATCATTGCCTTGGCCAGTCGTTAGAGCAGCAAGGATATTCTGTGGTATTGACCGCACCATGAACGAGTACGCCCGTCAAAGAGGAGGGCCTCCTTATTAACCACAAGCATATGTTAGAAGATAAACAAAATAGAGGATGAGGGGGGAACCTTATCACTTATGCCTTGTCTTCGCTAATGTAGTTGTTGTTGATGAACCTGAATCCATAAATCGACCCATTCTCCCAGAATGGTTTGTTGAAATCGTTGGCTGCAATGATCTTTCCTTTAATCAACGCCAGTGGCAATGAGTTATAACTTCTTGAGTCCAAACTGTGTGCAAGATTATCGCCAGTTACCCAACAATGGCCCTTGGGGACCTCAATGTACTTGTTCATTGACTCCTCGCTAGTAGTTTCATTGTCATTGTTCAAGCTGGGATCCACAAGGATCAAATCACCAGGCATTCCAGTAATTCGCTTGCAGACTCTCTGGTCAGGATCGGTTGGCTTCAATGCAACAATACAGTCGCCCTTTTGCACACCACGCCCATTTCTGTAGTACTTTGAAGACAGAACAAAGTCGCCATTGGCTTGAAGAGTCGGCATCATTGATTCGCCTCTCGTCTCAGTGAACTCGTAGAACTGGGACTGTAGAACATGCACCAGACAGCCACCTCGGATAACATAAGAAACAACTCGTCCCGTGAATCTAATGCGCTCTATCATATGGCGTACTATGCTGTGTGTGCGTGCTGTGTGCTGTGTTGTTGAGATCTATTAGTAAAAGTGAGGAAGGAAAGGGATTTTGGCCCTCGGTTCTCAACACAAAGCAAAACCACAACAAAAACAAAACAAACAAACACCAGAACGAACATTTATACGCGTAAAGAGTAGCAGTTAACATTGTCTTCAGTCTGTTGTCGGCTAAGATGAGAGCTCACGAGGAACAGAAACAGCTCATTGAACAGCTGATGGGGAAGGATGCGAAGAATGGAAGCAGGAATCCACACAAAAGACACAAGGAGCTTACGTTTCGAGATTATGAGGTGTGTAAACCCTTCCTGATGGGTGTGTGCCCCTATGACCTATTCCAGAACACAAAGGAGAGTTATGGGAAGTGCAGGAAAGTACACTTGGACAAATACAGACTGCAGTTTGAGAACTACAAATCCACTGCTGAGATTGATGACTACGATGTGGCAAACGTTGAGAAACAGGTTATAGACAAGCTCGATGAGTTTGTTAAGGACTGTGATTACAAGGTAAGGATTGCGACCAAGAAGCTGGAGTATCCAGAGGAGGAGCGTTCAAAGCTGAACGAGCAACAGAAAACTTTAGAGGAGATTGATATCAAGCTGAACATCTACATGAAGGAACTGGCCAATGTGATGAGATTGACTGATACAGAGACTGATTTCGTTAAGCTCGACATATCCAAGAAGATAATGGACCTGAAGCTCCTCAAAAAAATTGAACTGAAGAAGTTTCAAGATCTGACAGAGAAACTGATAGGCCAGTCTGCTCAGCAACAGCTACAAGTCTGTGAGAAATGTGGAGCCTACCTCAGTAGGATCGATACCGACAGACGACTGAGCGACCATTTCCTGGGGAAAGTGCATTTAAACTATGTCAAGATTAGGGATACGTTGGGAGAATTGAAAAGAAGGTATAGAAAAGAGCATTGAGTGCGTATTAATACTTTACAAGAGATTGATTCAAAATATATATATTGTAATCGTAATAATAGGGCTCGAGAGTGTTATCATCACGTGCCAAAACTGAGTTTTGAGACAGGGCAAAAGTTCCGGAGGACTTGTGAATGAAAAACTGTTGTTTTTTTGTGTGTGCTTTCTCAATTTCGGTGTCTGGGTTTTTAATTTTCCAACTCTGGCTTGGTGGGGGTGTATCCTGAAAAATTTAGTATCAACAAACTCAAAAGACTTGAAAAGAGCTGGTGTTTGTGTGTGTGAAACAGTAACGATATGAAGTACATCAGAACTGACCAAATCCTAGAAATCCCAGAGGGTGTTACCGTCCAAATCAATGCCAGAGTTGTGACTGTCACTGGTCCAAGAGGTACCTTGACCAAGGTGCTTAACCACATTAACGTTACCTTCACCAAGTTGTCCAACAAGCAAATCAAGATCACTGTCCACAACGGTGACAGAAAGCACGTTGCTGCTTTGAGAACTGTCAAGTCCTTGATTGCCAACTTGATCACTGGTGTCACCAAGGGTTACGAGTACAAGTTGAGATATGTCTACGCGCATTTCCCAATTAACGTCAACACTATTGAGAAGGAAGGCTCCACCTTTGTTGAGATCAGAAACTTCTTGGGTGACAAGAACGTCAGATTGGTCAAGGTCAGAGAAGGTGTCGCTGTTTCCTTCTCTTCCACCCAAAAGGATGAGATCACCTTGTCTGGTAACTCTGTTGAGGATGTTTCCCAAAACGCTGCTGACATTCAACAAATCTGCAGAGTTAGAAACAAGGATATCAGAAAGTTCTTGGATGGTATTTATGTCTCCGCTAAGGGTACCATTGTTAAGGACGAATAAATTAGGTATATATAAGTAATATTCATGATTTAATAAGGGGAAACCTGGCACAACAATTGATTTTGTTGATACGATAGCTTGTACAAAAACCTTCATTGCTTTGAAGAACCAAATCCACTGAACCCCATCAGTTTACCAACTTGATGAGCTTCTTCAGTCGCTGCTGTCTCTTGCACCTTCGTCTTATTCTCCTTCTTCTCGTCCTCTGTAACCCCATCCAACTTTCTGCAAAGTCTTTCATACCTCAGCTTGACCTCTTCTAAAGAAACTTGTCGCCATCCACTCTGCTTGAGCTCGCCAGACTGTATCAGATGCGGTCTGCTATTGAGATGGTCCACGAATTTTAAGTTGTCCTTGAACGTGAGATTACAGATATCACAGTAAAAGCCAAACGACTTTCCCCTCGTGTTCAACACGGATCCTGTGATTATCTGTCTCTTGTTCAAGTCTTTATCAAAGCTCAACCTGTCTCTCGAAACAGTGGACGACTTTTTCACAACCTTGTCATCTTTATTGAATCGATTCTGCTTTCGTAAAGCTGCTTTCTGTTCGTACTCCTCTCTGTCCCATGTCCTTCTTCCAAAAGACATTTCTTCAGCTGTTTGTGTGTATGGTTCTATGTATTTTTGGTTTTGTTTGGTTTTGTTTGGTGTCAAAACATTTTTTTTTATCATTGATATATATACAGACTTGAGCAAAAGCAAAAGAAGGGAATGAAAGATATCTTCTCGCAACTGTCAAAGAGGCAGATACAGCCCAAGCTATCGCTGAAATCCAAGGGAGGCGCAACGCCTCCAATTGCTCAGCATGTGCTGTCTAAACTCCCTCACTCATTATCACTTTCCACCCACAATTTCCAAGTACATGACAACCTCATCAAAATCATCCCCAAAGACACATCGAACCTCAGCACACAGGTAACAGCGTTCGATTTGGACTCCACGTTGATAAAATCCAAATCGGGGAGAATATTTTCAACCCATTCTGGAGATTGGACGTGGTGTTTTGCGAGTGTTGTCAGTATACTTCAGGACATGTCGAGAGAAGGGATTATTGTCATATTCTCGAACCAGGGGGCCGTGATCACAGACACACTCACAAGCAAGAGCATGCTCCACTTTCTGACAAAGGTGAAGAATATACTCACCGAGCTGGAAAAGAACCAAGTCCGCAACGTATGGGTCTATGCGAGTACTAAACAGAGTGCTGCGTCTAAAAAGAAGGGCATCGATGGGGCCAGGTTCACGCACTTTCGCAAACCCAATCCAGGGATGTATGCTGAGTTTGAGAAGGACTATTCAACCTCCACCGGTGAAAGCCTGGAGACGCAAAACGTTCTGTATGTGGGAGATGCTGCCGGTCGTGAGACTGACCACAGCGATAGCGACTTGAAATTCGCAGAAAACTGTGGGATCAAGTTCAGCATTCCAGAGGATGTATTCCATTAGACTCTATGTACATGTATTTATTTATGTGCGTATGTGTGTTTAGAACAGGTTGATGATATCTTGTGCGGTGGACACCTTTGATGACTTGCTCACGGTACGATAGTACTTGAACACGTTGTCTGTTTCTTGGTTGGAAACATATTGCTTGATCGTGACAATCTTGTCCTCAAACTGCATGGCCTCTTTGACATCTTGTGGGAAATTGACAATGACAAACCTGGTCTTGTCAGATGCCTTTAAACACTTGCCAATCAGCTCCGTTGCCAAACCACGGGGAAGAGTCTTGAGCTCATCGTCGCCGTTCAACAGATCGTAAAACTTGCTGCTCTTGTCCTGTTTCTCCAACTCAACCAGTTGTAGTGGATCCACAACTTCAACCCCGGCCTCGTTTAGCTCTGATGAGAGGCCTGTAGCAGCATCCCCAGCCGTCGTCTTCATCAGTACCACCTCCTTTTGTTCTGGTGAGAAGAGAGCAATTTTTCTCTTCAGTCTCTGCTGCTGTTTGTAATACTCCGCCTCAGACATACCATCTCTCTGGCCTCTTGGCTTCTCTTTGTTCACCACATCAACGACTTGGGTCAAGATGATCGAGGAGAAGATCGAGACAATGACAAACGTCTTGAAGTCCACAGTGCTCTTCTTGGGTTGCGGTTTGACACTGTTGAAACGGACAGGAAGTGCACGTCTGCTGAAAAGGCTCACAGCCTGTGATCTTGATATCACTTGTCTGAACATGTACTGTTGTTGTTTTTAACTCTACAACTTGGATCTGTGTGTATACATACGGGCTTTGTATCTACTCTTTTTTTTTGGCCTTTCCAGCCCAGTGTTTATACCCATTGTGAGATTGAGTGGCCGAACCATAAAAACCTTTCCCTTGAAAAACTCCCCAAACAAACAGCCATTGCCATTTGCCATCGCCATCACCAACAAAAGGAAGGAAAAGGAAGGAAAGAGATGTCGCTTGTCAAGCTTGCCAATGTTGCTGCTCACTTGCAGAATGTGACACGTCTGCATATGACGTCTACGTCGATTCCATACACCAAGCTACACCTCCAGGTTGCTGCACATCTATACAACCAGGGCTTCATCTCGTCTATCCAAAGAGGCTCCATCCAAGGCCCAGACGCTGTGCCTACCGAGGTGACCCCAGACAACATCTCTACCAGAAGACTGTGGTTGGGTCTCAAATACAGGGACTCCAAGCCGGTGATTTCCAAGTTCCAGTTGATCTCAAAGCCGAGTTTGAGAATCCATCTGAATCCAGATGATATCAGACTATTGGCTGATGGCAAGTCTGTGAGACAGATCAAGCCGCTCAGTCCCTCTGAGTTGATTCTTGTCAGATGTAATAAAACCGAGGAGGTGTTGGAGTTGAGCCAGGCAGCAGTGGAACACCGTGGTGGAGAGGTCTTGTGTCGCGTCAGGTAATTTCTCCGCAATATTCTGTACATATATATATAGCTAGATGTATAAAAAATCAATCACAGCTTGATGATCAGCCCCTCTCCGATACTTCTCCAGTTAGTCATGTCCACATTCCAGCCCTTCCATTGGTCCAAACTGGCCTTGATCTCCTCCTGGCTGGCAGTGGTTGTGCTGTATGAAAGGTTTGAATGGAATTGCAACCGCTGCTGCTGCTGATCTGGAAGAAACACCCCTTGATACGACGGCGTTGGTGATAATGTAAAGTTGTCCTCGTCATACCCAGAAAGGTGTGGTTGGTGGACTGGCACATCAATCTTGCGTGCCAGCTTGTGTTCAAGATCTTGGACTCTGGCTTGAAGCGTCTCGATCTGATCCAGGTGGTCCATCTTCAAGAGTTTCAACGCCTTCACCTCTTCCCTGAGTGTCTCGTTCTCTTTCACCAGATCCGGCACAGGTTCTGGTGCCTGTTTCAACGAATCCAAGAATGAGTTCTCTGAATCAGGAAACAAGGACTCAACAGTATCTCTCTCCTGGGCTTGTTCGCCAACCATCTCTTCCTTGATGTCAGCAATTTCATCCTCAGTTAGCGCAGTTTCCTCAGCTTGCTGAGACTCCTCTTCCAACGCCTCACCAGAAAGATATGTTGCATTGTCTTCATTTCCAAAGAAAGCACTGCTGGATTCCTCTTCCTCCTCCTGCTCTTTGGGTGTCTCAACTTCAACTGGTGACGGCGGTATAGAAACAATGTCCTCAGCAGTGTTGTCAATTCTCAATCCCTCGCTTCCTTCATCTGTGCATTCTTCCCTCTCCTCTCCAGCCTGCTGCTCCACGACAGGATCAATGCTCTCACCACCAGAGTCTTTATTAGTCTTCTTACCCTTCTTCTTTTTGTTCTTCTTCTTCAATGCATCATACTTGGCTTTGGCAGCATCAAGCCGCTTTTGTTTCTCCTCTTCAGCCAGTTCTTCACTCATCGTACTCGCTCTCTGTGTGTCTTTGTGTCTTTAATGAAGGAGAGAAATGGCAATGGCAGGCGGCTTTTTAGTGTTAATGAATATACGACTCTGAATCATGTGATGTCAAGTGATATACCTCGGAACATGAAGTGAAAGTCATCCATCAATTTTTTTTTCTTTGTTTTCCACTTTGGTAACTGGACAAAGGCAAAGGCAAAGGCAAAAGTTGACAGATCTCCCCCCAGTCCTCCATAAAAGATGAGACCATTACTGCTGAAAGGACACGAGCGTTCTCTTACACAAGTCAAATTCAACAGCGAAGGTGATCTGATTTTCACTGTGGCCAAGGATAAAGAGGCCTCTATCTGGTACTCGTTCAACGGAGAGCGTTTAGGAACCTTTGTTGGCCATGCTGGTACCATCTGGTCCATTGACGTGGATAAGACCACAAAGTTCGCCATCACCGGCTCTGCTGACATGAGTGCCAAGTTGTGGAATATCTCCAACGGTCAGTGTGTGTACACATGGAACTTCAACGTGCCAGTGAGAAGAGTGGAATTCAACTCCAAGGATGACAAGTTCTTGGTTGTTACAGACGAAGTTATGGGTCACAGAGGTACCATTTCTGTGTTCAACCTCAATAGGGCCAACCCATCCCAGCAAGAAACTGAGCCTGAGGTTGTCATCCCAACCAGAGAAGGTTTTGCCAGAGTTTCTGTCGCCGGATGGTCTTATAGTGACAAGTACATCATTGCCGGCCACCAAGACGGTAACATTTCAGAGTATGAGGCCCCTACGGGGTCATTTGTCAAGAATATCCATGACCACGAGGGTCTGATTACCGACCTGCAGTTCTCGCCGGATAGAACCTACTTTATCACCTCTTCAAAGGACAAGTCCTCGAGAATCTTTACCGTTGATGATTTAACCATTTTGAAAAAGTTTGAGACCGATGCTCCACTAAACACCGCTGCCATCACATCAGTCAAGGATTTCGTGATCCTTGGTGGTGGTCAGGAGGCTAGAGATGTCACCACCACCTCTGCGTCCCAGGGTAAGTTTGAGGCCAGATTCTTCCACAAGGTGTTTGAGGACGAAATTGGCCGTGTCAAGGGCCATTTCGGTCCTCTGAACTGTATCGCCGTGCATCCAAA
>PPLY02000053.1:0-36957 GCA_003706665.2 Barnettozyma hawaiiensis
GCATCAAGTATATTTCTTCCCCAAAACAAAAAAACAAGTTATATACAGAAGTTGGGGCAGGTGGAAAAGCAACGAGAGAAAGAGCCAGCAAGTAGTAATAAAAAGAACACATCACATCAATCCAGAATCGTCCCAAATGTCGTTCAAATCTTTCTTTAATAAAAGGTGGGGGTCTCCTTGCTCCATCTTCTTTGCTCCATATACTGTTTCAAGCCAACAAAGACTTTACACCAACCCAAATACCAGCAGCACCAGCCATCATGGCAGAGGAGTAACCCATTGGCTTCAACCCCTTTGTTGACTTGAACAGGGCACCGGCAAGTGCACCGGCAACAATAGAGTTAGCAGCGTCGTGCTTACCTCTAAGCCCGTCAAAGGTACTGTTGAACAGGTTGTAAGTTATGGCAAGGACACCGGCAGAGTTACCCAAGAATGGACCTCTTCTTGTGACATGGTTCAACACTGTGTTCAGTTTCAATTTACCAGACGAAGTGGCAGGCAGGTTTCTCAAACCTTCAAAGAAACCATAGGTACCACCAGTACCCAACGCCAACAGGTAGACAGCACCAGTACCGTAACACAAATCGTCCGTCCAGCCTCTCGATGGAATCAAACCCTGTGCACCTTCCACCGTTGTCAGTGTCTCGTCTTCTAGATCTAGATACTCGACACCCTTCTCTAGGCCTGCCAGTGGGTGTAATCTCTGCGTGTCAAGCGCACCTGGAGTCGAAATGATCTGAGAAACATCAGCAATAGAAGCTGGATCGAATCCGAGACCATTTGAAGTCGTTGTCGCCACCTCCTCCTGTTTTTTTGGGGTTCCAAACAACCAAGACATGTTGGTAATTATATGTAAAAAATGATCAAGAAGCGAGTATACAGAACCACACACGAACACGAACACGAGCTAACAAACACAAATGGCGAGGTTTTGTTTGATCGAATCGTTTGTGGTCGTCGTTGTCAGTCAGAGTGCTTTTTGTGAATTTTTTTTTCCTTTTCGCGAATTTCCACCCGATAGAACATTACCCGGATTTGTGCGTTTAAAAATTCGTACTACGTATTGCCAATTTCACCACTATTGTGAATACGAATGTGAATATGAGTTCGGGAATGCCCACCGAAACACTCCAGAACGATCTTCTTGTGCATTTCTACGAGTTCCACGATCTTGAGAAGACCCAGCAAGTGAAGGTGCTGGCCATCTCTCAGCTTTTGGAGAAGTACAAACAAAACAACGAAACAGAAAAGAGGGCCATCGAATTCAAGTACGGCATTAACGATTTGGACACCTTCAATGCGGTGAGCACGACTAATAACGAGCTGATATCACGTCTCGTGGCACTCAACAAGTGCATTGAATTTGAGTCAAGTTTTAAAAGGAAACTGGTGGAGAAGCAATACGAGTTGAAGATGAGTTACAAAGACTCCTTCCAACAGGCCAAAATCGCCAAATATTCGTTCGACACTGCCATTAGCACTGATGATAGGACGACAGAGACAACAACCACAACAGAACCTTCGTTAAAAAAAACTGCTCAGAAGTTCATCCCTCCAAATGCCAAACTTCTTTCAACGACACGGAAAATCACATCTTCTCTCATCCAATCCAGTCAAATCCTGCAATCATCTCTGATCCAATCGCAACTCAACTTGGACGAACTAAACATACAGAGCGATGCACTTACAGATTTAGGGAACAAGTACACTTCGCTGAAGGGTATCCTGCAGAAGTCAGATGGGTTCGTCAATGACATCAAGACCTCTGCGGAGAGAGACAAGAAGAAAATGTACTATGCCTTGGGGTTCTTTGCAGCTTGTGTTGCATGGATTGTTTACAGGAGACTGCTAGCACTCCCCTTGAAGTTGGTATTCAACATTTTCTTCTACACGTTCAAACTGTTCCTCGGTATGTTTGGTCTTGTCTCTAGAAACAAGAGCACTGTCGAGGTTGATTTCCTCCAAACCAATGCCATTAGCCCAACACTCGTTGATGATGGTGAAGGTGAGATTATTTACGACGTAGAGCCAGATAACACAGCAGGAATTACTACTACAGTTATTGAAAAAGCAGTTTACGACGATGACGAAGAGGATCTTAAAAGGATCGTGGATGAATTGTGAGATGAAGCATACTTACCCGCACAGTGATAACCTTGCGAGGAAATACACAGAAACAAGCCAGCAGATTTGTGTTTTTGCAATTTTGACTCTCCTCTCACCGGTAACTGTACCGGTATACAGAACAGGCTATGCTGAACACATCATCATGCTGGACAAACTTGATGTTGAATGGAAAAACTTAATAATCACTACTTGAAGCGAAGCGGGGTAGAGGTAGGGTTTGTAATATCACAAGAAACTAGCTAATCACAACCTGTATGCCGTCTTCTCCTTTTGGAATTACGGGTTTCTCTCTTGCGAATAGATGCATTTGCTTGGAAAGGGGTAGCTGTTTTTTGTTCAAATAACCATATCTCCCGTTATCCGAATGATTATGTCATGTTAGTCATGCTAAGGCACGGCGATGGAGAATGTCCAAGAGGGGGTGGGGAATCCAGCTTTCTCGCAATGTATTGACCATTAAGCACGCCGCACTATAGAAAAAGGCCCCATCCAACACAACAACAGGTGAAGCTGGGGGAAAACTGCTCGAAGATCATCTCTTACCAACTTCACTGAATCGAAGAACCATACCGGCCTACTAACCAGTATTTGCAACTATATATGGTGCGTGTGTATATGTGTGTGTCTTTTCTCCTTCTTTTTTGCGGAACGGCACGGATTAAATCTGCAGTAAAGATAAATTATGGGGTGCGTTGAGACTTGACTTCCTTGTTTGTAAGTTATTCCGATACGTGAACTCTGGGCACTTGGCATCCGTGAATTTCTCCGAAGGCCGATGTTGAACCAGATTGGCCTGTAAGTTCTACAGAAAGTCATTTACCTCCGCTACACTAAATCTCTGGATTTTGCCACCTTGGGAAAGTATTTAAGTACGCAGGAATTCACCAAATATACAAGGCCACCAATGATGATTTCTCCCCAAACATACTTAAAATAATGCCTGGTTTCATTGCAGACGAGGTCAAAGCAGGACCCTTTAGTTCAACGAAAAAAAGAGAGCTCGCCCTTGCCAAAGAGAAAGAGCATGAGCGCCAGGGTGATAATTTGGCCGACTTCCTTCCATCATATGGCAAGCCATGGTTCAAGGTGCTACATCTCCTTAGATTGAACGCCTTGATTCTTATCATTTCATTAACATCCACCAACACAGGTTACGATGGTTCTCTTTTAAATGCTTTTCAGTCCATTGACGACTGGATGTACACCATGGGTCGCCCAACAGGTGCTGTACTGGGTGCCATCGCCAACGGTGTCGTCTTTGGTGTTTTCTTCAGTACCTGTGGATTCTCATCTTTCTTATCAGATAGATTTGGTAGAAGACACACCATCACCATTGGTAACATTGTCATGATTATTGGTACTATTATCCAATCCTGTGCTGGTGTATGGAAGACTGTCGAGGGTGAGAAAGAGCATTTCGACAAGACTGCTTATGCTATGTTCCTGGTAGCCAGAATCATTTTAGGGTTCGGCAACGGTTTGGCCTCTGTTTCCTCTCCCCCATTGATTGCAGAGCTGTCCTATCCATCTCATAGAATTGCAACTACAGCATTCTATAACTCCAATTGGTACCTGGGAGCCATTGTCTCTGCTTGGGTTTCTTTTGGTACCAGAAATCTCGCCAGTAACTGGTCCTGGAGAATCCCATCCATCTTACAAGGTTTGTTCCCCTTCCTCCAGGCTGTGTTGATATACTTTGTTCCAGAGTCTCCAAGATTTTTAATCTCCAAACGTCGCAACGAAGAGGCCAGAGCCATTTTGATGAAGCACCATGGCGGAAACAACGAGGAAGTTGCTGGAGCTCTTGTTGACTTTGAGATGTCCGAGATTGAATTGGCTTTGGAACAGGAAAAGATCGCCAACAATTACAGTTATACTGCTTTACTAAAGACTCCAGGTAATCGTTTGAGATTGTATATCGTTTGTGTTATTGCAATCTGCATGCAGATGTCCGGTAACGGTCTGGTTTCCTACTACTTGTCGAAGGTTTTGAACTCAATTGGAGTCACTTCTACTTCCCAACAGTTGGTCTTTAATGGTGGTTTGATGATTTACAACTATGGAATTTCCATTATAATCAACCTCTTTGCCTTCCAGTACTTCAAGAGAAGAACTGCATTCATCACCTCTATCGCATCCATGCTCATCACGTACGTCATCTGGACCATTTTGTCCGCCATCAACCAGCAAAGAAATTTTGAAGACAAAGCCTTGGGTAAAGGTGTTATGGCCATGATTTTCCTCTACTATATCTCTTACAACTTCGGTCTGAATGGTTTGCCGTTCTTGTATATGACCGAACTTCTGCCATTTACCATTAGAGCAAAGGGCATCAACGTCTCCTTATTCTTCCAACAAATTGTCCAGATCTTCAATGGTTTTGTCAATCCAATCGCCATGGATGCCATCCAGTGGAAGTACTACATTGTCTACTGTTGTATCTTGGTTGTCGAACTACTTGCGGTCTATTTGTCCTTTGTCGAGACATCTGGCAGAACACTAGAAGAGGTGGCTGAAGTGTTTGGTGAAAGCGTCAACCAATTCGATGTCAACCAAACGTCGTCCAAACCCGAATTCCAGTATATGGACCATGACAGCAGCTCCACTGAAAAGAAAGATAAGCTTGTTGTATAGTCCAAGTATCAATTCCCAAGGGTATATATTCCAGGTCTGTTGTGTAAAAAGCTTCCCGGAATCCAATATCAAAAGCATGGTTGGGCCACGCTTATATATCTTTATGCCGGGTAATCTCATCGATGTAGAAAGAAGGAAAAAATTTATATAAACCTTTTGACTTTTGACTGATTACTTGACACAACAACTTGAGGAGAAGCACTAACAATCAAACAAGCATGCCTAGAAAGAGATCTACCGCCAAGAAGGTTGAACAGAAGGCCAATGCTGTTACCAATAGCAAGTTCGAGAAGCAGCTATCCAATGCAGACCGTTCAATCAAGGCGAAAGTTGAAGATGAGTTCTCCTCAGAATCGGACAGCTCATCTAGTGAAGAGGAAGATGACTTTGCTGAGCTAGTCACCAAAGATGTAGACGAAGGTATCAACAAAGTTCTGGATGCTATCAAGAGTAATGACTCCTCGTTGTATGACTCAAAAGTGAGATTCTTTGGCAACCCGGAAGAAGAAGCTGCGAAGCTGGTCACCAAGGAGCGTAAACAGAAGCCGATGTATTTGAAGGACTATCACCGTATGAACATCTTATCCGGTAACACAGGAGAAGAATATGATGATGATGAGGATGATGAAGGACAGGAAGAATCAGAGAAGCCAAAGACATATGCCCAAGAACAGGAAGAAGAGCGTAAAGAGCTCTTATCAGAGATCAAGAATGCCTTTGAGGTCAGTGGGGATGAAGGCGATGGTAGTGATGGTGATGATGATGATGATGGGTTCATCAAAAAGAAGGAAACTAAACAAGAGGAAAAGAGTGATAAAAACAGACTTATTCCACAAGACGCAATTGACGAAGAACAATTTTTGGTTGAGTTTGCTAAGCAGAATGCATGGATCCCTCAAGAAGGTGACAAAATTATCAACCTTGACAAGCGTGGTGAGGAAGATGATGAAGACTTTGAGGAGGCAGCTGAGAAGTTTGAGAATGCTTACAACTTCCGTTATGAGGACCCAAAGTCTGCTGAGATTGTGAGTTATGCCCGTTCACAGGCCACTGTGAGAAGAAACGAACTAAGTGGGCGTAGAAAAAAGAGAGAGATCGAGAAGCAAGAGCAGGAGAAGGTGAAACATGAGAAGGAGAAGGCCATTTCGAAAAAAAAGACTGAGAAGGTCCACAAGCTGGCTGATACCTTGGAACAAATCAAGAAGGAGTATGGCTCTGAGATTAATGAGGCCATGGCCAATAAGATCAGTGCATCTCTCTTGGATAAGGACTTTGATGACTCCCAATGGGATACTCTTCTCGCAGAGATCTTTAACGATGACTACTATAATGATGAAAGTGGAAAGCCACAGTGGGATGATGATGATAAGATCATGGAGGATTTCAGAGAGGAAGAGAATGAGGAAGAGAATGAGGAGGGAGGAAATGAGTCTGAAGAAGACGAACCACCAAAGAAGAAATCCAAAAAGGAACAACTAAAGGAGAAGAACACACAGAAGAAGGAGAAGAAGAATATCAGAGAACTTGCAGAGAAGGTTATTGAAAAGAAGAAACTACAAATCATTGACGAGGTTGAAGAGGAGGAACGCGAAGGTAGATCTAAGAACAGGAACGACAACACTTTTAAGTATCGTGAAGTTTCTCCGGAGACTTTTGGCTTGACCACAAGAGAGATCTTCCTTGCTGATGACACTGAATTGAATGACTTTATTGGTCTGAAGAAACTTGCTCCATACCGACCAAAGGATCAGAGAGCTAAGGATAAAAGAAAGTTTGCAAAGAAGAAGAACCTAAAGGACTGGAGAAAGAAGGTATTCAAGAACCCTGATGGACCGCAAGTTGAGGGAGATGAGATCAAAATACCTGTGGAGAAAAAACACGAGAGTCATAAGAGAAAGCACCAAAGGGAGAAGAAGTAGAGTAGAAGAAGTGAACTACAACAACAATATTGAAATAGAATAGTTATAATATAGTACAATTAAAACTTTTTTTTGGTTTTGTTTTGATAGTCCATTTTCCCATCTATTATGCTAAAGACCAGATGAATCTGATCTGATTTGATCTGATTTGATCTAATCGTAACGGTTCAAACGACTTCCAGGAGTACTCAAAAGAGATCTGGTTTCCCTTGGTCTGCCATTATTCTGGTGTCTTCTTCTTCTAACCCAGTTCAATACTGAACGGCCACCACCACCAGTAAACATGCCATCCTCTGCAGCAGCCTGACGTTCAGCCCTGTTCAAGAACCAGCTCGCACCAAGGGAAAATGATATCACCAAGCACAGAACCAGTCCAAAGATACCAAAGAATGGACCGAGATTCTGTACACTCTCTCCGGGAACCCGGACATTCATACCGAACAAACCGGTAATCAGGTTCATAGGAACCAATATGGTACCAATCACAGTAACTTTTGACAGCATCTCGGTGACTCTCAGGTTAGAGTAAAAGGATTCAACTTGCAATTGGGTCAGATAACTGGAGTGGGAACGGGAGAAAATCTTTTCATAGGACAACAGATTTTGATACATAGTAACAACGTGATCTTGGATATCACCGAGGTATAGGGCAATATCGGCTCTCGGTTGGGCCTGTTGTTGACCACCACCACCGACAGTGTGTTGTGAAGCAGGAAAATGGTGGCTGGTTGAGTCCGCAGACAAGTTAGCCAAGTTCACAGGTGCAATATGTGCACCTGATCCAGCACTAGCACTAGCACCGGATCCGGATCCGGAAACCTCATCTTGACAACGCTTAGCAAACATCTTTATAACATCAGCCTTTCCAGATAAGAGCTTCATCAAAGTCATAACTTTTCTTCTGGATATACCAATCTTTTGCATCATGACAGAAACATTCATCTCACGGGTAAGATAAACTTGATCCTCAATCACATCTGCCTCGTACTCAATCGAGTTGATGATTGGAGCAAAACTATCAGTAATATCATCGATTAGTGCGTAGCACAGCCAGTCCGCACTGACGTCGACATAACCACGCAGTTGTCTCACACGTCTTCTGACATTAATAGCATGCGATATCGGGTTAAAGTGAAAGGTCAGCACACCGTGCTTAAACACGACAATGTAAATGTTGATTGGCTCCAAAAAGTCTTCAGACTCATGGTCGCTCTCAAAAGTGTGGAAGCAAACAAAGTAGTAGCTTTTGAAGAGTTCCACCTTTTCACGTGTCTCCTGCATTCTGATATCTTCAGCCGTCAAAGGGTGCATACCGAAAGCTTTAGTGAGCACCTTCATCTCAGCATCTGTTGGACAGCTGCAGTCCAACCACCAGGTAGATTCACCATTTCTAAACAAGTCCTGGACAGACTGCCCCGGTTTAACAAGAGACTCAATGTCTGGAGCATGAACAGTCTCGTCAGACCCAGAGCAAAAGAAGGAGAAACGGTCGGGAGCCACATCCTGACCTTCAACCTTGTTCAGACCAAACGAGACACCCTCAGTCTCAGGCTTTGGGGTGTACTTCAAAGCAGCAGAGCTCAAGTCAGAGCTTGAGCCAGTGCCAAATCCCTGCTCCTTCTTAAACTGGATATCCTCCTCGTGACACTCCTGGATGAACTCCTCAATCTCATCAAAATCAATGCCATTGACTTTAACGTGTTCAGGAACCATAGGAAAACAAACATCCTCCTCGGTCTCTTGAGACTCTCTGGAGGCATGGGAGCCAACATCCAAGTCCATAGAGGTTCTCGTCATCTTGCGATGACGCTCCTCAATGTTGGTGTACGGGTTCAGCGAAGCACGGGTGAAGGTCTTGCTCATTGGATGCATTATTGGTGAAAAGTTCTCTGAGCCCTTGGATAGACGCTTCTTGTACTCTCCGACTGACCTGGAGCGTTGTCTGCCACCAGCTCTAAAGCTGGAAGCACGTGAGGCATCATTTCCACCAGAGGACTTGAGAGCCGACACTTGAGGACTGTTAGCCTTTAATATAGGTGATATATCAGCAACTGCGAGTTCGTTCTCAGACATCGAAATACCCGGGTTCAAGGCTGCTGGTGGAAGGTTGAAGGACGAGCCGTGTTGGCGAATAGGTAACGAGTCGGCCTGGTGACGGTGATCATGCAGAGCCGCAGTTCTCATTGAGTTGTGGGACAGCGATGGAGACAAGTGGTGCTCCACCTTGTGATGACCACCGTGGTTGCTTTCGTGATCAGACATTTCAAAGTCTCTCGGAGAATGAAAAATTTGCTGGGTGTGGGGACAATCAACCAATGTCTGTCAGTCGTTTCTTGTCTAATCGGATCAGACTAGTGAGTTAGTCAGTGGCCTCTGTACTTTCGCGGTACGACGAGTAGAGGGAAGGAAGTGAGGAAATGAGAGGGAAAAGTGGTTCGCAAAAAAAAAACCAAAAAGAGAAGGGAGATGAGCTTAGCAGGATGAAGACACGCAGAAAGTCCCTTGCAAGACGGAGTAAAGAGCAGTCAAAAGTGGATTCATCAAAATAGGCAAACAGTCTCTTAATGACGTTTAAAATAGTCTCGTTGCTCGGTTTTGGGGTTGTTTATTTAAAAAAAAAAAGAAGGAGGAAAAATAGATTACATTGTTCAAGAAAAGATTGAAAATTTTAACTCTCTTTTATCTCTCCGATAAAACGTGCAAAAAAAAAGGAAAAAAAGGAAAAATTAAAAAAAAAAAAGAAATTCAATGCCAAGCCATCTTCGCGAAAATCTGGAAGAAGAAAAGTCAAAAATAGATTATGTAATCATGAAAGTAAAATATGTAATATGTGATTATGTAATCATAGAGATTGGGATTAATTATAAAGGGGAAAGTGCAGTTGAGTCCTTTCTTTGGGAAGCCACCATGAGCACTATCAAATGGCACGTTCTCGGCTCTTCACTGTGTTCAAGCGGTGGTCTAGCAACCACCACCATTATCCACACCAGAAGAACCCAACCAAGATCACACTCAGCAAGAATTGGCATCTAGCGCTGGGTCTTGTTGTTGGAGCTGGAACGGGACTTTACTACGCTCATTATCAAATGGCTCCACCCGCACACCTATTCCCTCTGGGATCCACCACCAAACTCAAAGATATGAGCTCTCCGAACTATGCTGAGTACGACGACCTTTATCTTGGTTTCAGAAAGATCAAGCAGTACCTAAACTCTACGGAAAAATACTCCCAGATGCCAGAAGATCTCGAACACCATTCAACCAACGCCTACTCCTCACAGCAACCAACCAAGAACCAGAAACCCAAACTCGTAGTGTTTCCAGAGTCTACCGAAGAAGTTTCAGAGATTCTCAAGATCGCTAATTACTACTCAATTCCTGTGGTTCCTCATTCGGGAGGGACTTCCATTGAAGGAAACTTTATCTCCACCAGAAGCGGTATCGTTCTGTCCCTAAGCAGAATGGACTCTATCATCGGCTTCAATAAGGAAGATTTGGACTGTGCAGTTCAACCTGGTGTTGGATGGCAAGATTTGAATGAGTTTCTAGCTCCGCAGGGGTTCATGTTTGGCCCAGATCCTGGGCCTGGTGCTCAGATTGGAGGTATGTGTGCCACCTCATGTTCTGGGACCAATGCAGCCAGATATGGTACCATGAAGGACAATGCAGTCAATTTAACCGTTGTATTGGCTGATGGCACAGTGATTAAGACTAAGAATAGACCAAGAAAGTCCAGTGCTGGCTACAACTTGACTAATCTGTTCATTGGAAGCGAGGGAACACTGGGTGTAATCACTGAAATAACAGTGAAAATACACTTGAAACCCAAGCATGAACGAGTTAGTGTGGTGAGTTTTCCAAGAATAATCGATGCAACCAATGCAGTCACTAGCTTGATCCAGAATGGTATTCAGGTGAATGCTGTTGAACTTCTAGATGAGAATATGATCAATGTGATTAATCTTTCTGGTCAGTGCAAGAGACAATGGCTCAAAACGCCCACATTATTCATAAAGATAGGGAATAATGATGAGGAAATTCTCAACCATCTAATTAACAGGGTTGAAACGTTAAGTGCTTTGAACAACTCCATCAACTTTCAGTATGCTAAAGATTCCATAGAAAGTGAAGAATTATGGCAAGCTAGAAAGATTGGGTTCTGGTCCACCATTGAATATGGTAAGGAGAACATTTCACCAGATATCAAGGTGTGGACCACTGACATTGCTGTCCCCATTTCCAGACTTTCGCAAGTCATTGAAGAGAGTGTCAATGAAGTTGAGAAGTCGGGTATTTTCACAACTGTGCTGGGTCATGTTGGTGACGGTAATTTCCACTGTATTCTGATGTATAAACCAGACCAGTATGAAATCGTCAAGAAACTGAGCGAAAATATGGTCAAGAGAGCTCTACAGAATGAAGGTACGTGTACTGGTGAACATGGTATTGGGATGGGTAAGAGGAAGTATCTGCAAGAAGAGCTTGGTGAGGACGCAATCAACCTGATGAGAAGACTTAAGCTATCGGTTGATCCAAAGAGAATCCTTAACCCTGACAAAATCTTCAAGATTGACCCAAATGATAAGGACGAATGAATGGGATCAATCAACTATCTCTACGAGGTTGAAATTATAATTCAAAATGCTTTATTTTCTTCGTAATTAACACCCTTTATTTAATACATACAACAAAAAGATTGAATATCCTTCGTGATAAGATATTAAACTTATTCGTCCTCCAAAGTTTGGGCAGCAATACGGTCCAAATCTCTTTGACCATTCTCAGAGATTCTTCTACCACCCTTTGGAGAGATCTCTAGAACACCAATCTTCTCCAAAGATTGCAAAACTCTTCTGTTAACGGAACCAGAAGCGTCAACGTGTCTGGATGGTCTACCACCTCTGTTGGCAGCACCACCGTAAAGCTTGTTCAACTTACCGACACCAACTTGCTTTCTCAAGTAGATGTGACGGGCAGCAGAAGCAGCTCTCTTGTAGAACCAAGTCTCAGACTCTTGTGGTGGCAATTCATTACCGGCAGAGGTCTTGACCAAGTCAACGTAACCTGGAACCTCCAACTTACCTTGTCTTTGCAAGAATTGAGCGTAAGCGTTGATGAACTCTTGAGCTGGAACGTCCCTGTAGAAAATTTGTTAGTATTCTGGTATTGCAAAAAAGCTGAGTTAAGAAGTGATATTAGGCCCTAGTGGCTAGAAGTGAACGTGATCTCTGTGTGTGTATGTGTTCCTTAGTAGCAAGTCATGTAGGAGCAAAAATGGTTATTGATCATTAAGGGCAACCGCTTTCTGATAGAAAGTTGCTACCTACTGTTCTTCTTTGGCTCAAAGAGGTTTCAGAACTTTGCACCATGAAATATTTATGTGTGGGTCGTAATAGAACTTTGCTGGTGTGTTTGTTAGCTCTTGTGGTGATCTCCTCCTTCTTTCGAGTTGAGTTGTTTCTGTAGATATTGGACATGAGCCTAGCGGGCGGGATTGGTACCTATGGGTGCGTCCTTTCTGGAAATTCAGGCGTATTATAACTTCTCCTTCTTAAGCACTCATTTGATTAACACGTACTTGACTGTAACACCGGCCATTTTGATTATCTGTTCTTGTGTTTGTCTTGTTGATTGAATCCAGGATTCGATACTTTTCACTTTTCAAAAAAAATTGTTTGGCCATTCCCACGCCTGCGTCCCCTACCAGGAGTTTAGTACCAAAAAGAACAAAAAAAAACACGATTCTCGAAAGGTCACGTGGAACTTGAGTCTGTCAGTGTTTTTAAGAATTTTTTTCGCCCGGATTTCAGCATCGTTTTTCTCTTGGGAGTGACTGTTTGAAATGTTTGGGTGTATATGAACATGTGATGTTTTGTAGGGCTTTATGACCGAAAGTAAATAAAAAAAACGAATAGATGATAATGACCCGCTTTGACACAAAACACAACAATGTTCAATTAAATGATTGACCAACTGCCACAGGAACTTATCCTCAAGATTTGTAAACTTGTCGATTCTAAACAATGGAACAAAAGGTATCCAGATTGGGTCTTTAGGTCACCAAATGGAGCACTGGTTCCCCTATCACAGACATCTAGAGCAGTAAGGCAAATGGTACTGCCAATGGTCGTGAGATCTACCTCATTGGTCAGAACACATGAGATTGATATTATTAATAACCTTTATTCCGTTGAAGCTACTGCTTTCGATAAAATGGCGCTGGTAAGTGGTTTTGAGTCTCTTGTTGAGCATCTGGAAGTTCATTCACACATCCTGCCAAGGGTTGAGTTCTCGAGATTCACAAAGATAAAGTCATTAACTGTACTTGGGCCGATTGATTCAAGCTCGGTTGTTAATCCAATATTGCAGAAACTTCCAACTCTAGGGCATCTTGCTCTCTCATTGCCAAAGGATGGATCTCCCTTGTTTCAATCACCAGAGCTTCTTAGACTGGATCTAACATTCGAGTCTGGGAAATGTCTTGATTCATTAAGTGGATTTACTACATCTAACACCATACTCGAACTTAATGTATGTGCTAGGGATGTCAACACTGTTCTTCTTTTAAGGACCCTCCATCAATTTCTTAGTTCGTTGGTACTGCTGGATCGGTTATCAATAATGAAACGAAGTGGCTCCAAGATGCTGCATTATGATAAACCTGAGCATCCAGGTCCAGTTCCCTTGGAATCCCTGCCCAAGTTCTTCGAGGTTATTCTGAAACTGAACCTGACCAAGCTCTCGATTGATTTTGTGCTCTTTAGAGACTATGAACAGATGATTTCCCGGTTTGATACCCAAAGTATAACGGGGAGATTGTCAAATAGAAGACCAGAATTAGATCTGGAGTTCATTGAACCCGCCCTCGTTGGTCTTTTATCCACCTCACAACAACATACAATCGTCAAGTTTGTGAACACACTGTCCCTGACCTACTCAATCAGATCGTTGAAGTTAGTATTTGGTCTCCAGACTGAAATTCTTCCCAGCTTATCAGTATTGGTGTTGAGAAATCTGTTAATGGCTTCACTGAACTCTGAAATTGATGGAATGAGGCCTGTCCAGAAGATATCTACAATGATGGCATGGAATATCCGAGAAGATGCCCAGTACTTAGAGGCTCGAAGGGCTGACCCTCTCAACTCCTTCTCAAGTTTTGAAAGAGATATCTCATACTCACCATTCTACAAACGATTGCTGAACTACAATGTTGAAAGAAGCGATAGAGGCAGCATTAGCGTTAAAGACGACTTTTGCGTAGACAGCATAGTTGACTATGATTTCTGGAGTCGAGAGTTAATCACAGGTGATCTCTTGACCTTCTCAGATGGGCCTCGAAAAAGATCATGGATCTGGGACTGAAAGGAAAGAAAAAGTACAAGTAAAAATAAAGGACAATGCATCAATGTATCTTAAAAACCCCATAAAGCAATTAAAATTACACAAATAATATACATCAATCATTAACCAAATTTGAAGAAGTAACAATCTAAACAAAAGTTCATATAATTTAGACCTTGAAACCTCTGGAGTTTCTCTTACCTCTAGCTCTCTCGAACTTTCTACCCTTAGACAAGATTCTTGGAGCCTTGTTCTTGTGTGGACCCATACCAAAGTGTCTAACAGACTCTCTAGAGTTTCTTGGACCTCTGACAATCAAGGTGTTTTGACCCTTTGGAGCTCTAACAGCCAATTGGTCCAAGGTGATAGCCTCACCACCAGCCTTCAAGATCTTAGCACGGGCACCAGCGGTGAATCTCAAAGCAGCAACGGTGGTCTTTGGGAACTCGAAAATTCTGTTGTCGTCAGTAACGGTACCAACAACAACAATGGTCTTGTCAGCAGCACCCTTTTGAGTCAAAGCTCTAGAGATTCTGGAAACAGAGACTGGTGGTCTGTTGACCTTGGACAAGAACAATTGCTTCAAGACAACCTTGTTGAATGGAGCATCGGTACGACCTGTAGTGGATTGTTGTTAGTATAAAAACTCATCTTCTCTGCTCCAATGCCGCACAATTTTGATTGCACTCGCAGAAAATACTGAACTAGCAAATATGTACGAAGTGAAATGCGTGAATGGTTTCGCTCACTTGAAAACTCAGTAGCCATAACCATTCTCATTCACTTCTTCTCAGTACAGATTTGGCCTTTACAGCCTAATCGATGACTGATCAACAAGTTTTGCAAATAGTGTCCAAATTTTGATTTTTTTTCTATCAGTTAGTAAAAAACCAAAACCATCACTATGAAAATAGATCAGGAAACAAAAAAGGGGTATAAACTTGTGACGCTGTTCGAGTCTCTTCAAGAAAAAGAGAGATTAGCAGTGCATCATCAAACATTGGTGTGATATTGGAAAGCAAATAGTAGGAATGGTACATACGAGCCAAGAAAGCGTATAGCTTAACCAACAACTTCAAGTAGACGTTGTCAGACTTTGGAGCCTCTCTGTGACCGGATCTAGCGTGTTGCTTGGTGAAGTGATCTCTACCCATTTTGAAATTTGTTGATGATTTGACAAGTAGGTGGTGGTGTTGGAAAGAGAGAGTTTTGAAAACTTGAAATTTTTCACTTGTTTACAGAGTTTTTTTTGTGGCTTCGGCATTCACACCCACACACCACATTTTGAAAATTAATGAAATGGGCTGTGAAACTAGTCATGTGATATTAATATAGGGCTTTATGGTTATGTTGCGATGGTGGATCAATGGTGGAATCAACAACAAACAATCATAAAGTGGAAAAAGGCCACAAACCTACCATAAAATTCGGTACGCAGCACACACACACACACAAAGCATGGAGAATCTGATCAATTTCAAAGTGAAGAATGCTAGAGGCATACCACAGGCTCCTTTTGTAGAGAGAGTTGAGGATTATGTCAAGAACCCGGAGGATTTCGACAAGGTGATGTCTATCTTTCAAGAACGTTTGCAACAATACAAATACATGGAACAGAGCAAATTGAACTCTGTGAAGCAATTCCAAAGGAAAATACCAGAGATTAATGAATCTTTGAAGATGGTACAGGTGCTTAAAGCGAAGAGTGAAGCACAGGAGACTTTGGAGTCCAATTATCAGCTAGATGACACTTTATACACAACGGCAGAAATCCCACCAACTGATAAGGTAATGCTTTGGTTAGGTGCAGATGTGATGTTAGAATATCCCACTGATGAGGCCATTGAACTGTTAGAAGAAAAACTGAGCACAGCGAAGCAGAACATGGCTATCAGTGAAGAAGATGCTGAATTCTTGAGAGAGAATATCACTACAATGGAAGTCAACACGGCAAGATTGTATAATTGGGATGTTGAAAGACGTAAAAACTTGAGATTGACGGAGGAACTATCCAAGAACTTGAAAGTATAATCAATAATTCAGCAAACCCCAACAGAGGGGTTGTTGTTAAAGTAAGTATCATCTGAACGTATCCAAGAACTGACTTGCTAGTGGTCTAGTCTCAGTTGTGTTTTCCTCATTTTCGCCATCAGACCTTTCCTCCCGATTCATGTTGAGCAATCTATCAACAGGATTGGGTTTGTTAATGAAAGCCGTAACAGGTTTCCAAAACGGAATTCTCCATGACTTCCCAGGTAATACTCCTCTGACAATAGCAGATCCCAATACCCATCCAAATACAGCAGCGCCAATACTTCTCCATCCTTGTGAAATAGACAACTGAAAACTCAATAGGTATACCAAGAACTGATCAGTCAATACAATCTTGTTATCGCGATGACCATAAAGCTCAAACGTGTACATCACCGGGATATGCTCTCTATAATGGACTAACAAGGCAAACAGCATTGCTGTTGGGCCCGAACAAAACTGGTTTATCACAATGGTACCGGTGTAGAAGTTTAAGGGTACAACCAATGCTGTCGCCACCAGAGTATACAGGTAACACAGAGCAATCAGGGACATGTACTTGTGTGAAGAAAACAGCCTTTCGAGTAACCTGAATCGATACATGAGCACTATTGACACAAACACTTCACTCTCGTTAAGATACGCCAGTTGACAGGTCAGCAGTCTCCAAAACTGGCCGTATTTGTCTATGAATGGATTGTATGCTAACACATAAACATACTTTGTCGCAGTCAATGAAGCCAGTAAGGGCAATGCTAACGATGTGTAAACGATAGCTCTTGAAGCTGGGAAGTGTTTAAATCCTCCTACTAGCGATGTACTCATATTGCTAACGTTGTACCTCGCCCCATGTATAACCAAAAGACTGGCAGACCGAATGTGCCATTTTGTCTCTTTTTCCTTCTAGTGATTATCTAAGTATTATGTCATCATTGGTTGTCCTCGGCTAATCTCCCTTCTCGGGGATTTTCGGTTGAAAAAAATTCCCATGACGGAAAATCTCGGTTCATTTTTTTTCTTTTTGATTTCTTTTCTGGAGAAACGATTGAAAACTCCACACTTCACCAACCAAATCAAGTAGACTAAAGCAACTAACTAACTATGTACAGACTCGGTGCCCAAGGTAGAGCAGTGCAGAAACAGCTTGCTACACAGCCACATGTTGTGGCACATGACCCGGCCTCTTTTGCGCTTCTAGAGCCACCATCGCAGGCTCAAAGCGATGTCAACATGCTGTTATCTATCCTCAGATCCGGCACCTCCAACAACCTGAGCTCAACTAATATTTTGTCGTATGTGGTGAACTACTTTCCAAAAGTGAGGCATGCAGAGAACTTGAAACTGTTGTCTAAGGCTTTATTTGAGAACTATGTTGTGTTTGGGAAAGCCACTCATGTTGGCGACAGCTATCTAGTCATCGAGGCCATCAAGACCATGTTTGACAACAAGATCAAGATCAGTGAACCATTGCTTCCTGTCACCGATTTCTACTACAGTGTGGTAGCTCCACTTTATGAGTCTAGAATTGAGCCCTGGAAGAAGGTCCTTGTGGTTACTGGCATCCTGCTGTCTAAACCTCTTTATGAAGCCCATGCGGTGCCAGAGACCAGATCATATTTTGAGAAGACTTACAACAGTCTTGTTCAACTGAACCACGATCTGCTAACACAAATCTTCCAGAATGTTAGTATGAATGGGTTTGAGGTCAACACAGTGAGTGCAATTGCCCTGTCGTGCTCGCTTCCTTATTTCAACAAGAACCAAAGAGCCCATCTTCCACATGAATCCATCATGGTTTTCACTTCTGATTTGGTATTCAAGTCGCCATTGGGTGTTCTTGCTGGTTCTACGGAGGAACTCAGTGACTCGAGCTCCCCTGTCTTGAAGCACCTGAGTAGACTATCCTTCCTGGTTGAAAACTGTTTGTTAAATGGTGTGTCTTGTGCAATTGTGGACTCTAGCTTCAAAGAGATTCTGCAGTTCAGTATGAGCTTACATAGAAGAGTGATCAATTCACCAAAATCATGGGATTTCTTGAAAAGTATTCTGTTCTCAACTGTGATTATCTTCCAGGGCTTCAGTTCATACTCCCTCAACTTGTTCAATGGCATTAAGGAGCAACAGTATTCCCAAATTTCTACCAAGATACTCAAATCTTTATTTCATTTGAACTTCATTATCGAAAAGATTGGCACTGGTGGATTCCAGGCTTATAATTTCGTCTATCTAACCACTGCTGATGGCTTGTTACAAAAGGCTCCCCCAACTGCTGAGGAGATTGGTTCTATCTTTATAAACGAGATCAATCTGTCGAGAGTTCCACAAGACCAATACGAATCGTCCAAGGTTTTGTTTGCTCTAACCTACTTTGAGTCACTCACCCAAAAATGTTCAGAGTTCTACTCCAACACCGTCATCCAACCATTTGTATCACAATTGATTCACATATCCACAGCACCAGCAACATCGTCTCCTGAGCTCATTCAAGTCCAACGGTCTATAATTGAGGCTTCTCATTCAGTTATCCTATCCACTTTCAAGAACCCTTCAAATTCGCTCGTTATCACCACAACGGCCATTTCCTATCTGCAAACCGTTCTTTCCCAGTTCCCAGTTTTCCTCTCAACCCACCAACTCAAACTTGCAATTGAGACCATTGCCAGGTCGGTCTCACTCCCTTCAGAAGCTTACTATCTCAACAAGGATAATTTTAGGGAACTAATTCACACTGTGTACATGACAATCCTCAACACTGATCCAAGAATACCATTACCAACAGCAACGGTACAACAAAACGGCCCGGCCACAGTCCGTACAGCATTGATTGACGCCCTGGTCTCGCTGCTTCCATATGTTCCTGCATCCAAGTTCGACGGTTGGTTGAACAACATCTGGGGTCTTGTCAAAGGGGCTAGCACACAAAGTGAGTACCAATTTCTGGAAGATTCATTATGGAGCATTCTCAGTGAAGGATTAGATATTCAAAGAGGTAACATTGGTATTCAATGGTGGTATTCCAACCACGAGTTGGAGTCCAAATTATAACATGGGCCCTCCTGGTTAGTATTATGTTTACATCTCTCTCATGGAATGATTCTGTTAAGTAGATTGGTATACAACCGGTGTCAAGCCAGTTCCGTTTTCAAGAAGGACATTTCTAATGTTGTCCATGCATCTGATCGCACAGTTGATGATGTTGTCAGTAGAAACGTTACCCAAATGAGGGGTGATGGTCATGTCCCATCTTTTGGCAAACTTTGGATTGACATGAAATGGTTCATTCTTGAAGACATCTAGCCCCACTGCAGTGATGGTCCCATCGTCTAATGCCTCGATCAATGCATCTTCGTCAATAGCACTGCCTCTTCCAATATTCACAATCCTAACACCCTTTTTCACCTTCTTCAAAGTTTCACTGTTGATCATATGAATTGTATGTGGCGAGTGTGGTACGGCAATGACAATGAGATCCACAGTTGAGATCAACTCGTCAAAAGTTGAAACAAAAGTAGCCTTATATCCCAAGTTACTCACTTCGTGTTCAGTCAATCGTGTTCTCTTGTTGTAGAACACTTCCATTCCAATAGCTGTCAATCTCTTGCCAATCTCTCTCCCGATCGAACCAAACCCAACTATACCAGCCAGTTTCCCAGTAGGGCTCTCGATGCTTTTCCCACCAATACTATACGACTCAGCCAAATTGATTCTCTCAGGCGGTGGTAATGGCTCACCTTCTGAATCCCAGCCTTGAGAACCAATCGTATGTCTCCCAGTCAAGATGTTCAAAGACGGTCTAAACTGGTGCTCAAAGAAGTTGTAAAATCTGTAGCACGAAAGGGTGAGATAAAGGGCCTGGTCGGCAACATCATTGGCAGACACATTTCCAACATTGCAAAAGACAACACCATGATCATGGAGCGCCTTGGCCTCTTCATCGGTGTACCCCACCCAGGGGAAGACATACGCCTTCACAGTCTTTGAAAAATACGGCACAAACTGAGCAATGCCTCCAAATTGAAATACAGCAGTTGCTGTAGTCCAGATTGCAGAGACATCGTCGTACTCGTTCTGGAGTTTGTCAATGAGGTCGTCCCTTGTGGTTGGCTCGTAAACCCGAACGTCAAACTGTGTCTGAAACTGGAGATAATCTTCGTGATGTACTGGCAGCTCACATAGTGGCGTCACGAGAATCAGCACACTATGTTTTTCTGAGTGTTGTGGAATTGTGGTCATTTCTAGCAGTGCAGCAGCGATGTAATTGGAGCCGCTGTTCTCTCTGGAAGAAAGGGAAAGAAAGAAGAAGAAAGATCCATCCTCTTTTTTAACTCTTTTTTGTAGTTGATCTTTCCAAATGCGGGTAAATCTGTGGTTGTGCAGTTAATGGCAACTGACACCGCCGCGGCACGGTCGTTAAAATTAAAAATGCCCGCCACGGCGGGCGGATTTATATCTCTTCAAGCCAAGGACTTTAACCGACCGACTGACTGACTGACTGACTGATAGACAAATTTTGTTCTTCTTGTTCAAGACTCATAGTCTGATTGGTGTGTGGCCTTGACCGCCTTCCAAAAGAACGTTGACGATATTAGCCATGCATCTGCGGTTAGTGTTCATGGTATTGTCTATAGTCATGTTAGCAATATGAGGTGTCAATGTAACGTCCCAACGATGTGCAAAATTCACATTCACATTGGGTTCGTTTCTAAACACATCCAAACCTGCCGAAGTGACCACACCAGAGTCCAAACCTTCGAGGAGGGCTTCCTCATCAATAGCCGTGCCTCTCCCGACATTGACAATTCTGACACCAGGCTTGACAAGTTTGAGCGAATCTCTATTAATGAGATTGATAGTTGTTGCGGTGTGGGGAACTGCAAGCACAATCAAGTCCACTTCTGGGATCAGCTTGTTGAACGATGGATAGTATGTGGCAAGGTACCCAAGTGACTTCTCCTCCTCTTCAGACAATGGCTTCGTCTTGGTGTACCTGACCTCCATGCCTATAGCATTCAGCCGTTTCCCAATTTCCTTACCTATTGATCCAAGACCAACAATACCAACTATTTTACCCCTCGGTGTTGAAAGCTTCTTCCCGCCTACACATGCGGAAGATTCCCACCCACCAGCAGGTTGGTTGTTGAGCTTTGTTGAGCTTTGAACTTCCCTGTAGTTCATTGTGTTCATTGATGCTCGAAAGTGCTGTTCAAAGAAGGAGCAAAGTTTGAAGCAACTGAGCGAAAGAAGAAGAGCATGGTCAGCCACTTCATGAGCGGATATATCACCCACGTTGCAAAACACGATTCCATGCTCCTTCATAGCTGTCGCCTCACTAGGAAGATACCCAACCCAGGGTGTTTGATACACCTTAACTGACTCTGGGAAGTATTCAATGAACTTTAGTACGCCCCCATGTTGGTCAATTGACTCTCCAGTGACCCAAATTCCGTCAACGTCATTGAACTCTGTTTGCAGCTTATGCTTAAACGATTCAGCGGACTCTAATTCGTGAATAATGGTGTGGAATCTACGCTGGAACTCTTTGAACTCGGGCAGGTCTTGAGCAAGATCTGATTTTGGTGTCGTTGTGATGAGAACTTTTGGGATTGTCATTATGAATGGCGGGAAAGTTTACAGAGATTACCAGTATATCTTGTGAATCATGGCTTTAGAGACTGCTATATATACATAAAATTCATCCTTCCCATTGACGTTACGAACTGTCCACATTCATTTTATGATGATAGCGGAAGGTGTTTCCGAAATGTTCATGTTGATCTAGCCCGCTAATACCTGCCGAGGTCAACTCCACATTTTTACCAAGAAACCTGCAGCGAAACAACTGACGAAAACAGAAAGTCAGGCCGCATTTGTGATTTGTGTCACAAAAAAAAAACTGAAAAAAAATAACATTGTTCCAGTTGTTTTTGTCTGATCGAAAGGATGTATTTACACTTATTCACATAAAACTTTCAACTCGAATCCATCGCTTTTTTTTTATTACATTGCAACCGGACTATTCGCTATGCAAGCAGCAGAAGCAGCAGCAGCACCACCGCCAGTATCTTTAATTGACAATCTGACACAGACCATCAGTACCGCTGAGGCCACTACTATTAATGAAAGAGAAGCTTTGATAGAAGAGCCGCCTCTAAGTGTAAGTGGAACTCCCAAACAAGATGACAATGTTAAGGTGAATGGGGGAGAGGAAGTGGATGGTTCCCGTGACTCAGTTCACCAACAACACTCATCCCAGGGCGCCCTTTTTAGCCTTAGCTTAAGTTTTCTTGAGGAGAGCTTGAGAGATCAGCTCAATTTGCAGAATTTTTGGGTTCTTTCACACACAATGACTCTAATTGGATCTCTGCTCTATGCGTACGCCTTGCTTTCGCCAAACTTACCACTCCAATCCAAGTCATACAGGATGTCCACATTGAGCTCACTGTTTACTTACTTTGTCGTTCTCTACAGGAGATACCATGCACAAGAAGAATTGTTGCAGTATGGTGACCAAGATGAGAAGGTTGCTGCTACAGGAATGGGTACATTCACACTATCTGGCTCCTTGAAGGATGAAAATGCCCAGTTGTTGGGTTACATTCTCCTTTGGAACTCCTCACGTCAATCCATCTTCAAATTGATCCCCTTCTTTATCTACTCATTCTTGAACATTTCAAGCTTCTTCATCTTGGAAGTGTTTCCAGACAATATTTTGTGCAATGCATTCATTCCATTGTTGAACTACACTGAGGTACCACTTTTGGTCTTTGCCTCTTATATTGATCTCCTTGTGTTTGGTGTGATGGGGAAAGAAACCCTCCAGACTGATAACATCTACCCATTCATTATTTACACCCTCATCTGGGTTCTACGGTTTGAGAACTCTGAAGCAGGAAGATCCTCTGTAAGTTTGATAGTGAAGTTCATTGATAGAATGATCTTCAACAACAGAGATTGGCTTCCTGCTAATGTCAAGTTGGCTTGGATCGACTTTCGAAAGCACACAAGGGGTTACTTCCCAATTGATAAAGAAGAACTAGAACAAGAAGAGGAAGAAGTATCAGCAGAGGGCTGTGTGTTTTATGGATCATAGGACACTATATGTTTTTATTATTATTAAAGCTGGTATCCTCCCACAATTTCATTCTTGACTTGATGTAGAAGCCAATATCAGATGCTTGACTTCAATTCGTTCAATCTCTCCCAACCCTCAGAGTCCTCCCAGGACATCTTACCTTTACTCATCAGTGACTTGACTGTTGACTTGGCCTTGTATTTCCAGTCTTTGCAGACGACATCACCAGCATTGTGCTTACCTGGAAGCTCTCCAAGCGACTCGTAGGCCGCAATTAAATCAGCACAAGAATCCACAGTTTCATTCCAAACATTGTCATTGGTTTCAAGGTCAGGGTTATGAGTTAAGGCTCTGAACGCCTTCTCATGGCATTCCAAACTGGCCCACGGTCTCTTTCTCCACAGCTCAACTCTAGCAATGATCCTCCATAATCTCGAAGATGAGTTGATAACATTTGGCAAAGTGATGGTGGTAAATTCAATGCAGGATTTCTGAAAGAAAGTAAGCTCATCTGCTTCGTAGACCTGTGAGACCAGAATCTCAACCAATTTCTCCACAACGGGAATGTCTACCGAACCCTCACCGCTTGAGTCCTTTTTAACATCAACAAGCTTCTTACAAGCATACAAAACTTCATCCCATTCAGCCAATTTTGCAGCTACAATGAGGTAATTCTCCCATAGCCTCCATGACCTCTTGTTGTCGGAAGTACCAGTCGCCTTCTTTAAAGCATTGAAGGCCTCTCTGGTCTTGTTCAACCTCAATAAAGCAGTAGCCAGATTGGACCAAGAGTTGGAGTTTGTATCGTCGATGGAGACACATCTTGTGAATGCTTCAGCTGCTAGCTCAAACTGCTGGGACTCCAAACCTAGACAACCATAAAAGAACCAATTGTCAAAGCTGACTGGATTAATGACAAGAGCCTCATGGATATGTTTGATGGCCAAATCAAGGTTCTTCTCAACACCTTTTGGTGGAGAGTAGTAGTACTTACCCAATGAAATTTTGGCCCTAGCATACTTTCCAACCTGCCATGCTTTCTCCCAATATGCTGGATCCTCCTTCAAATCACCCATGATAGAAATGGCCCTGGCATCATCCGGGAATTTATCCAACCTATTACTCACAATCTCAATAGCAACATTCTCTTCGCCAATGGCAGCATGGCACAATGCAACTTCCAGGTCTAGGTTCAAACGTTCGTATATCTCAATGGCTGACTTCACAATACCTAGAGACATGAACTTCTCAGCTAACTTGGTATCCAAAGACCAACGAGGAAGTGCAGGTAATTGAAATATATAACGTAGTCTAGCATTCGAGGCTGATTGTTTCTTCACGTCACCTTCTGGGATCATCTCATTAGGGATGTAACGAGCCTTGATCTTCAATCCAATCTCCTCCACAAGTGACTGCATCTGAAGGATACCTCTCTCAATAGTTCTAGCCTTCAAAGTCTCCAAGATAGAACGTTCCCATAACCCTCTTGAAAAAATGGAGTAGTTCACCTTGCTGGAACTGTTTTGGTATAAAACTCTTGAGATCAGAGACATCAATTGCTCTTCAACAAGCGGATCATTTGTAGGAGATATTTGTCTCAAATTGTAGAAACGAAGAATGAGCTGAATGTTGTCGTAGTTCGACAGATTGGGCTGGTTATTTGGATCCAATACTCTCAAGTCATCAGGGATGTACTCTTGACGAAGGGCGACTGGAAGGATCTTGGTGTAGTCAATCTCTTGGAAATCAGTCTTTTGCTTCTTGCAGATCTGGTCATCTAGATCTTCTTGGCCAACGTTCTCAAATACAGGTCTTTCCAACAGTAAATCAGAATCTAAATCAAAGCTCTCTGGGGATTGATTCTCAGATTCGGAAGCCTGTTCATCGGTGAAGTAATTGGATCTGGCCAGGACAATCAAACCAGCGTGGGCACTCTGTTGAAACTTGGTTCTTTTTGCACGAGCACCGGTCAACACAAACTCAAAGTTTGTCAATCTCTGAACATTGGTCAAATTTGGCAAGGAAAGGTGCTCCATGTTGCAGTCCAAACTGTTCTTGGCCTTCTCGAGGTAGTAAACAATAGACAAATTCTTCTGTAGTTTTTCTGGCAAGTCACTACTCAATGATTCAACTACTGATAAGTTCAAAATGGAAGAGGCCACTGCAATGTGAGGGCCTGATAGTTCTGGGTATAATGACTGTTGAGTCAAGATAGCTCTGGATCTCCACCAGTTGACAGCAGCTGTGAAAGGATCACTGCGATCAACTTGATTTCTAGATTCATCTCCAACAAGCTCCTCTGAAGAATAAGCGAGATCTTGCAACAGTGACTTTCCAACATTACTCAGTCTCTCAAATAGATGCAGTGCAAACAATAAACAAAATGAATCTTCAGATTCCTGATAAGCTGTCTGACCATATGCACTAATTGCCTTCACTGAATTGAACTGAATCTGTGAATTTGTGAATTTGGTATTGGAGTAGAAGTAGTCAAAAGAATGGAGGGGGACCTGTGGGCCGGTATAATTGTTTTGCAAGAACATTTGCAAAGAAGAGATTGCAACGGCAAGCACGAGTTCCTTATTCATTGTCTTGACGAGCTGTGAAGTGTACTGGTATAAACCAACGTTGAAAGTGACACTATCATTTCGGATCTCTGCGACTAGTGATTCTGATAGAAGCTGCTGTGAAACATCGTGGTTTTGTAAAACTTTATAACCTTCTCCTCGTGCAATGAACTGAACCAGCTCAACCATGTCGGAGCCCCCATCAGGAAGGATCAGTGAGTCCTCCGGTGTACAAAGTATCAGCTGCGAGTGCAGAAGTCTGAAATCATGTAGATTGACACTCATTCGGACAAAGATCTTTGGGGTTAACAAATAGTTTTATGTAACTTTTGTTCGTTATATGTTTTTTTACGTTTTTTTTCGCCTCCCGATGAGGTCGTGTATAAACCAGATTATGTAATCTTTTTTTTGTTCACGCTGTCAACTGAGGACTTCCATCACCATCATCATCATTTAAGCTTGAAGGACGAGGTGGTGGGTTCGGTTGCAGGTATAAATGTTTGTTCTTCTTGGAATTGTAGTCGTTGCCTGTATGGTTTTTTTAAACCTGGGTGGGTTATAGTATCTGAAATATCCAGTTGGATACTGGATAGTGGTACTGAGACCCAGATCTAGATGTTTCTAGAGTGGTGTGGCTTTCCCCAAAGAGACACACAAGGTATTCTTTATGATTCTCATTTTTGATCTGTACAGGTACTTTGATGGAAACTGCAATAATGAAAGTGGATATACCTCTTCTAAAGTCATTTCCAGTGAGATCCCTTTGAACAAGGGGAAATGATGAGTAGACTCTGGATGACACAGACTAATAAGAGAGTGAAATGACTCTAGGTCAGGGGTTTGAAAGAAAAATCTATTGAAATTGGTTTCCCATTTGATAGTGTATGTGTCCCTTACCATGCTTTTGATACTGCTTACATAATAATTGTACCACCTCATCTCCGGGCCGTCCGTCGGGATATTGAATGAAGTGTCTGGTTGGTTTGGTTGTTCTTTGATGTTATTTTCTCTATTCTGTTCAAGAAGTCACAATTCTCACTAGTTGGGAGTGGCACGTTTTGGCTCAGTGAGACCCCTGACATCCCATCTCGTGGTTGGGATGCTGATCAACAACGTATTGTCACATGGGCGCACATCCAACACAAAGATACATCGATCAACGTCTTCAACACACACATTGATCACCTTGGTGTGATCGCAAGGGAGGAGTCCATGAAACTGAAAGTCAACAAAACTATAAGTTACAACCACAACATTAGTATCATAACTGGAGACTTCAGCAGTGAACCACATGAAAAGGCGTACCAGACTCTTGCTCAGATCTTCAAGACTCAAGAGATTATAATAGGTTTCGATATGGGTATAACAATACGTTCACGGACTTCAACCAGGTTGACGGGGAAAGACATAAGGTTATTGACTACATCTTTATCGATCCAAGAATCGGGCAAGTGGAAGGGTTTGGTGTTCTGGGAAACAATTTTGGTGGAATATATGCCTCCGATCACAGACCTGTGGTTGTGGAGATGTCGATTTCAAGGTAACATATGAACTAACAAAAAATCCTTTTGTTGGCTTTAAGGACCATATTGGTATATTAACTATTCGGATTAATCACATTTTACACAGTCTATCTTGTTTTGCCTTCTCAGATCAGTAAGGCAAGGGCAGCAGCACCTATGAAAGAGGAACTCATGACTAGCAAGTTTGCACCATTAGCAGAAGATGAGGAGGCCTCGGCATCTGAACTAGAAGAGGAACCACTTTCAGCAGCGGAAGAGGAAGAAGAAGAATCACTTGCAACAGCTGAAGAAGAAGTGGAACCAGAAGAACTGATTGGAGTCTGGGAGGCTGAACCGGACTCAGAAGCGGAGTCAGAAACTGAGGCAGAAACTGAGGCAGAAACTGAGTCAGAAGAAGTCATTGGAGTAGAACTGTTACCTTCACTCGAAGAGACACAAGCACCACCAAAAGCGCAACCAGCATTGGCGTCCTTTGTGTATATATCGGTCAATGTGGTTTCGCATCTCAGAGTACCAGTTGGCTCAGTGGAGAGATCGGTACACTGAGCAAGAGCTTCAGAGACATAAGGACCGTAGTACTTCCACAAGGTCCAGCCACATTCCATACAAGAGTCATAACGGCCACGGAACTTGGAACCCTCAGCACAAAGACAGTCCTGGTCATATGGACCGGAGTATGTGTCCGTGGTGTTCTGAGAACAGGCACCACCGTTCAAGATCAAGTAACCACAGGCAGCATGGCAGCCAATCGAGGCACAATCATCCTCTGAAGCAGCAGCAGCAAGTGCATATGCCTCTGGTTCTGGGTGGGCAAGAGCTTCGGCCTCAGCATAGGCGTCAGCGTAAGCAAGCGCTGCTGCAGCAGCATGTGGGTTGGCCTTGGCCCAAGGAAGGGCCTCGGCAGAGGCCATGGCGACAAGAACAGTAGCAGCGAGAGTCTGGGAAAGCATTGTTTAGTTTACTTCGTCCCCAGAGGGTGTCGCTGCCATCTTGGAGGGCTTCCGGGGAGCCTACCACTTTATATTGGCTAAAGTGGGTGTTTACTCGCAGCGCAGATCCAGTATGCACAGCCAATCAACGAACGGACTGTAGTAGATTGAAACGGGTGGTCAAGGTATTTTTTTTAGCCTACTTGCAAGCTGTTTGACAGGCTGCATTTTGGCAGGCTAACGGAAACTCGGGTGACAGGGCTTTCAGGTGTTATCGGGGGAGGAACGTCTTCAACACATCAGGAAGAGTCTGCCTAGCTGCCTGCCTGGTGGTGAAGGAGTGCAGTGATAGTAGCAGTCCCAAAGATTCATTGGCACTGGGTACTATATATACTCCCCATCCAGTGCCGGCTCCCCCAGTCGCCTAGTCTTGTATTGGGAGAGAGCTTGGCCCACCTGTCAAAACTGGGTGGGAAAAGCTGTATTTTTGAACCCCCAAAGATTGAGAGCTTCTACTATACTGACAAACTACAATCTGCCTTACTTCTATTCGTATACTTGATAAGACGGTCAAAAACAGTCCACACTTATATGGAAGGAATCTGCTGGAGCTGACCAACCTTGTACGAAGTGTTTTCCTCGACAAGCCGATGCAGAAGGAGCTAGTCAAAAATAAGTTTCCATTCTAAATCTGTAAAGATAAACATCAGAAGAAGGAAAAGCCTATTCACTGTGTTGGGGTCTGTTCGCTGTGTTCGCTGTACTAGTGTGTCCTAATTTCTCTGTCCTAATTTCTACTAAAAGCTCATAACCATCAAAATATGAGACAAAAACAAAACAAAGCAAAACAAAGCCACACCGCCACCAGAACAACAATACACAATTGCTGCAAATGTCCACTGCACAGCGCGTCTTGAACCTCGCCTGGCGCCAGGTCGACCGTTCCAGTAACCAGGGTTTCATATTCGCCAACGAAATTCCCTTTCTAATTGCAGCCCTTGATTCCATCTTGGAGCGTTCCTTGTTGAACGACACGGGGACTCGTATCATTACAAGCTTTAGTCGTCAAGATCCCACGCGACGTATCTACAAGACTGAATTTGCAAAGCTTTTTGAAAAGTTAGTTGGGGTTTCGTTTGAGAGCGCAGTTGAAGCTGTTACAGCGGCCAATGTCACCGCCAATGCCACTGGCAGTGGCAGTGGTGGTGGTGGTGGTGGTGGTGGTGGTGGTGGTGGTGATAATGGAGATGATGACCATGATGACTACTTCAAGAAAGAGTACAAGAAAGCAGAAAAACTGAATGGTTTGAAAGATGATGAGATCGCGTACAGAGATCAGATCATTGAGAACTTGGAGAAGAGTCAAACGTTGTTAAGGAAGAATGAAGTTCGAATCAACGAACTCAGAACAACAAACTCACAACTTGAAGAGGATGTGAGTTACAGAGATAATATCATCCTTGCGAAAGAGGGCGAAATTGAATCAAAGCAAACTAAAATCCAATCACTAGAGCGTCGCTTGCTTGAACTCCAGAATGAGATCAACATTTTCAAATCCAAAGAATCATCATTACCATCGCAACAAGTACAAGCACAAGCACAGCGCCAGCAACTCAACAGAGAACTGATTTCCCGTATCAAGAACCAACAGGAACTTATACTGTCACTGCAGAAATCTCTTGCTGAAAAGAAGGAAGTTATTGTCACCAAACGGGTTGTGGTCCCGCACACTCAGCCAGAAGCTAAGGCTTTGAGTCAATCTCTGGACATATACAAACAGGCAATAGATAGACCATTCATTGCGCTACTCATGATGGCTCTCACGCTGATATTTTTTCTCAAATACACCCATTTTGAATGGAAGGATTTGCTTTTAGAGAGGCTCATCACAACGGAAATAGACTACGACTACTACAACTTGGGGGATATTGAGTCTGACTTTCTTTACTAATGGCTTTATGAATATTAACGATCTAGTAACATAAATAAACTCCTAGCACCAGTGGCAGCCAGTTCACCGCCTGAAATTCCTGATACAAATGCAAAGCAACTGGGTAAGCAAACGGGGAATTGCATTGTTGTTCTGGTGCTGCTGTGGCTGTTGATTGTACTGTGGTTGATTGTACTGTGGTTGTTGGTACTGTGGTTGATTGTACGGCTGGTACTGAGGCTGTCCCTGCTGCACATAGACATTTGATGGCTTCGAAGGCTGGTCGAATGTTGGCAACTGGTACCACTCTTGTGGAGCTTTTGCGCCTCTTAAGTCAATCTCCAAGACTCCAGCATTCGTTGGATCAATCCTCCAACGGAGACCTGCCTCGTTGCACAATTCCTCCACTGCTGGCTTCAACTTTGCGACACCATCCTTTGAGTGGAGACCCTTGCCAACAATAACCTTCAACGCAGGCTCACCACGTGACGTGGCACCGACAATTCTCGTCTTGAGGACATGCTCTGCCTCTTTGATATAAAGTCCATGCAAGTCAATCTCATCACCCTCAGAGTCTGCATTGTTCTCAATAAAAACGTACTTGGCCGCTCGGAAATTGTAGTCATCGGCTATCGCTTGTTGTTGTTTAGCCTGCTCACTGAGCTCTTTGGCACGTGCCCCATCGCCGGCCTTGTAAGCTTCTTGGGATTGGGCTGAGAACTGCTTCTTCTTCTTATAGGCCTGGTCGGCCTGGTTACGAAGATTCTTGTACTCCTGGTCAGACACATGGTTGTAATCTCTCTCGCCATCCACTGAAAGGAATCCACCTCTATCTATGGCTGCTGTAGTACTCATTTCTGGCTCGGGTTCTCGCTCTCCTTAAACGCAACGTTGGTCAAAGAAAAAGTACACAGTCAATTCTTTACACGCTGTCTTTTGTTGTTGTTTACATTTTGGTTTTTTTTTTTGGGGGGGTCTATACCCCCATTGGACATTATTCTCTCACATTTTAACATTGATTAGGGTCTTTCTTTGTATTATTGTATCTAGTGTTCTAAGACAAAGCTATTCAACCGTTTCTCCAAGTTTTTATTAGAACTTTCCTCCTGTTTTATCCCCTCCGGTGACTTGAAACGTATTTACAAGGGTGGAGGTGACCGTATCCTCGTTTGCGGTTATTGTTTGAGTGAATAGTGTTGCCACCAGAAGTAGCTGATTTCAACTCAGGCAGGTTTTCAATAAAAAGACACTATTCTCCTTTCTCAGAGAAACAGTCTTTCTTTTAAAGATGCTTCATTTTTTAATAAACAACGAAGAGTCTCTAGTACTTGGAAATGGAAACTAGCCTTCTTAACTACGCAAATTATATTAATATTGAGCAATGGGACAATATCTAGCTGAGGTTAGCCTCAGCGTCTTTCATTTGTTATCCTGAATGGGAGAGGTGCCAGAAATATTTATACACATCACAGGTATAAGCGGCTTACAACGTAATGTGTCATCTGAAGCAGCCCTATTGTTGCTCACGTGATATTTGAATTTATTTTGTGACGGTGAAATCAATAAATGCTGCCCTAACCAATAAAGAAAAAATTGGGAAGAAAAAATTAATCACATAAAAAAAAACTGAAAAATTTAGTAGCATTTCTCACCCAACTGTCACCTCATCATCATCAACAACAATGGCTAAGCAAACTCCAAAGCAGTAAGTTACAAACCATTTAGAATAAGTTCATTGATTAAGGTGGCTAGACACCCTCTATTCAGTCGCTTTTACCCTGTAAACTGTTTGGTCCATGAAGCTGTGATAAAAGGGTCTAAACTTTTACTCACTGTTTCGTTTCAAGAATGGGCCCAGTTTGTTATTTTGCATCACTTGTCTATAATTCCTCATCGTGTTGGGTGGGGTTGGCACGGGCGAAATAGAGGCATGGGATGTCGCAGCTTGCTCGTGGGGTTACGAAGGAATTACCAATCATGGCCCTAGCAAGTCTGCACATCCTCTGACCTACCTACACTTTGCTGTCTCTTGAGAAACAAAGAACAGCACAAATGTGGGTAAACTAAAAAGATCATTGAATGAGTGGTATCATGTCAATGAATTTATTCGATCTTTAATTATCAAGCCATAAACAAAACCAAAAACCAAGTACTAATTCTTCTGTTCTCTAGAGTTATCACCGCTGAACAAATCTCTGTTCCAGAGTCTCAATTGAAGAAGGCTGCTGCCGTCTCCAAGGCTTCTGCTGCCGCTAAGGCTGAGAAGTTGGCCAGAAAGAAGGTAAGTTCAAAAACATTTGTTGTATCAACACCCTTTTCAACTATAAACAACACTTGATATGGTTCCTGTTTCATCTCTATGGTTGTGTGTTTTTTTTGTTTTACTTTGTGATGAAGACCACTATTAAAACTGGCTAGCTACGGCGATGACGTTTGTTTGTTAACCATCTTTCGGGACTGATGAGAAATCAAAATAATGCTATGTGTTTTGAAACAGCCAGCCAAGGCTCCAAAGCGAGTGTTGTTTGACTACGAAGTGGTGTTTAATCGAACATTTTAACTAACAATTTCCCACCAGGTTAACCAAGAGAAGAGAAAGGCTATCTTTGACAGAACTGCTGCCTACACTGAGGAGTACTTCCAAAAGGAGAGAGCCATCATTGACGCCAAGCGTGAGGCTAAGGCTGCTGGTTCTTACTACGTTGATGCTCAACCAAAGTTGGTCTTTGTTGTCAGAATCAAGGGTATCAACAAGATTGCTCCAAAGCCAAGAAAGGTTTTGCAATTGTTGAGATTGTTGCAAATCAACGCTGGTGTCTTTGTCAGATTGACCAAGGCTACCCAAGAGTTGTTGAAGTTGGTTGAGCCATACGTCGCTTACGGTTACCCATCTTTGTCCACTATCAGACAATTGATCTACAAGCGTGGTTACGGTAAGGTCAACAAGCAAAGAATTGCCTTGTCCGAGAACTCCATCATTGAGGCCGCTTTGGGTAAGTACGGTATCGTCTCCATGGAGGACTTGATCCACGAGATCTACACTGTTGGTCCAAATTTCAAGCAAGCCAACAACTTTTTGTGGCCATTCAAGTTGTCCAACCCATCTGGTGGCTGGGGTGTCCCAAGAAAGTTCAAGCACTTTATCGAGGGTGGTTCTTTCGGTAACAGAGAAGAGTTCATCAACGCCTTGGTCAAGAAGCAATTGTAAGCTTCATGATTATCTGTGTGTTGTCGTGATACTTTTTAATGTTGTGTTTGCATAGGGAATTCATTGGTTTCTTTATAACGTTTTAATAGAGTTCTTTTGTCCCCTTTGTTTCTGGTTTTATGTTTTGTTTGTTAATGATTTTGTATAAATATACCTCTGTAATGTTGATTTTGATATACCATTGTACTTTCTGTTTTGGCTTTATACTGAAAAAAGAACCGCACCTGCAGACCATATCATTAATCTGTTTTGAAGCTGCTAGATATCTTTTATTCCTTTCGAAAACTCTTAACAAATATAAAGCTGTAAAATTCTGGGTGAAATTAATCTACCGGTGCAATATCCGACGGGTATACGACGGTCACAACGATATTGGTCACATCAATATATAGTGGTACATGACTTTGATAAAATAACAGAAAAGCTGTGTAAAACTTTATCGTCATTATTTTTATAGTGACATATGTTATGGAAGCCCACTCAGATATTTACTCCTGAGCAGAAAAAAGGCCCCATGAACTATATATTATATCAACAAGAAAAATTCCCAGAACTTTCTCTTGTGGAACTTGCTACCATCTAAAAAAGAATGAATAGTGCAATTGATAAGGGCGATGGTAATGCCATGGCCACTGAAATAAACAAACTTCACACCCCATTATTCGACCCTTCCTCCATAGGAGCCAATACCTGGACGCAAAAACTTGCCCAGGGACCATCTTTTAATTCGAATGCTGAAACTGTACATGCCCATTCTTCACCGACATTACAAGCCATCACACTACCTCATCAAATCCAGCAAATCCAACCAAATCAGAAAGATGCGACCATCCCAATGCATGCCTGGGAGTAGTAGCCATGCCTGAGTAAATAGGCTGTTTCAAGGAGAAGGACTCAGATGAAACGGCAGGGATTGACCTGTGATGAAACCCAAATACCGCTCATGAGCCACGGGGCCAGAAAAGGAGCACGGGATGTGTGCTCATAGGCGCAGAGTACAGTGGAACCATGTGCTGATTTCTTCTGTGACCATCATAGAGACCCAAACTATGACATGACCACCATTCTTATCGCGCCAAATTGGCGAAAATACAATCATCTGTATCTGGGAAGGCGTACGCACGTGTGACACAAAACATTGCGTTGAATTTTCAAAAGAAGGGCACACATGAAAAGACAATAGAATAGATCCTGAGGGTAAATGATATAGGTCGAATTGGATGATGTACCACTTCCTAATACTAAGCTTTTACGATGTCTTGGAAACCGGTGCCAAGACTTGGGTGGTATTTCTTTGTCTTGGCTGTTTTCCCCTTTGGGAGAAGTGTCGGTGCCAACCGCAACAACACAGTCCAATCTCAAAAGGAACGAAAAAAAGAACGTGTTGAATGAAGGATATAGGGAAGGGCAGGGTAGAGCACGTTGTCTAAACTCCTAACCCCATTGGAGACCCCACATGTACCAGGGTTTTTCCTACCAAGGGCGGTGAAATTAAATTGTTTTTTTCTTAATTTTTTTCATTGTTGCATACGCCGAAATCAAGGGGAGACCACGCAGAACGTGGGCTGCCAGTTAATTTCCCTTTTCAGTTGAGAAGCAACCACCAAAACAAGAGATTGGTCGTGTGCGCCTAGCCTTGAAGGAAGAACTTTTCTGTCACATCAGGAACAAAGCCAAGCCAAATTGGCTTTTGACACCAAAATGTGAGAAGTATTTTTACAGTTCTTACGTCTGGGAAACCTGACTTAGCGTAGAAGACTCAAGTATTCTCTCTCTCTCTCTCTCGCTGAGAGTATGGAAATTTGGCGAAATGCGGGTCCGGTTTGCGCGGTAATAAATTAGAAAAACCATTTTTTTCTGGGTAAAGAAGTCCACGTGCGGCCCTTTTTCTGCTACGTTTTCTTTTTTTTTTTTTTTTTTTTTGTTTTTCAAATCATCAAAAAAAAAAGTTGAATGGAGAGTGAGAATATATAAATGTACATATAAGACAAGCTTGTTCTGCCGGACTTTTTTTCGCTGGATGTTTCAAAGCACTCAAAGTCCCTTATTTTAATGTCCACAGAGAAGGAGAACCCTGCGAATGCTAACTTCAAGACTAAAGGTGGTAATGCCGCCTTCCACAACTTCTTGAATGACTTCTCTCACATTGAAGATCCATTGGAGAGAAGAAGATTAGCTTTGGAGAAGATTGACCAGGCTTCATTCGGTTGGTACCATGTTAGAGCTATCACTGTCGCCGGTGTTGGTTTCTTGACTGATTCTTATGATATCTTCGCCATTAACTTGGGTCTAGCAATGATGGCATACGTATACTGGGGAGGTAAGATCCCATCCTCCACAAACACCTTGCTGAAGGCTTCTACCTCTGTTGGTACCGTCATCGGCCAATTGGGTTTCGGTTTCCTAGCTGATTACACTGGTCGTAAGGCCATTTATGGTACTGAGTTGATTGTTATGATTGTTGCCACTGTTGCCCAAACTGCTCTTGGTGAGTCCAAGGCCATCAACTTTGTTGCCATCTTCACCTTCTTTAGAATCATCCAAGGTATCGGTATTGGTGGTGATTACCCCCTATCGTCCATTATTTCCTCCGAGTTTGCCACCACCAAGTGGAGAGGTGCCATTATGGGTGCCGTCTTTGCTAACCAAGGTTGGGGCCAACTGCTTGCCGGTATTGTCGCTCTTATCTGTGTTGCAGGTTACAAGAATGATTTAAACGTCGAGACCGCTGCTCATTGTGGCTATGCCTGTCAAAAGGCTTGTGATCAAATGTGGAGAATTTTGATTGGTTTCGGGTGTGTACCTGGTTGTGTTGCTCTGTACTTTAGATTGACCATCCCAGAATCTCCACGTTACACCTTGGATGTTGAGTATGACATTGAAAAGGCAGCTGCCGATACTGCCAAGTTTTCCTCTGGTCAACATGGTGCTGCCGCTGAAGAAGATGTTGCCCAGTTGAGAGTCACTGAGAGAGTTAAGGCGGAGTTGATTCAACCACCAAAGGCCTCTTTCAGTGATTTCACAAGACACTTCAACCAATGGAAACACATGAAGGTTCTGGTTGGTACTGCTGGTTGTTGGTTCATGCTTGATGTTGCCTACTATGGTCTAGGTTTAAACACTGCCACCATTTTGCAAACCATTGGTTACGCCTCTGACAAGAATGTGTACAAGCAATTGTACAACTCTGCAGCTGGTAACTTGATTCTAGTTTGTGCAGGTTCTATTCCAGGTTATTGGTTTACTGTTGCCACTGTTGACACTGTCGGTAGAAAACCAATCCAGTTTATGGGTTTCCTTCTTTTGACCATCATTCTTTGTATCATTGGTTTCGGTTACCACAAGGTTGGCGAGCATGGGCTTTTGGCTCTGTACGTCTTGGCTCAATTCTTCCAAAACTTTGGTCCAAACACCACCACTTTCATTGTTCCTGGTGAGGCATTCCCAACCCGTTATAGATCTACTGCCCACGGTATTTCTGCTGCTTCTGGTAAAATTGGTGCCATTATTGCTCAGACCGCTTTAGGAACTCTGATCAATCACAACTGTGCCAAGGATAAGCCAAACTGTTGGTTGCCTCATGTGATGGAGATCTTTGCCCTATTCATGCTGTGTGGGTTCTTCTTGACCTTTTTAATCCCAGAGACCAAGAGAAAGACCTTGGAACAAATCTCCG
>PPLY02000054.1:0-34536 GCA_003706665.2 Barnettozyma hawaiiensis
TTTTTTTTTTTTTTTTTTTTTTTTTTTTTTTTTTTTTTTTTTTTTTTTTTTTTTTTTTTTTTTTTTTTTTTTTTTTTTTTTTTTTTTTTTTTTTTTTTGCATTGTTTTTTTTGCATTGTTTTTGTGGTTTCTTTCGGCCAGCCGGGACTTTCTTCCCGGCCCGTTCCGGCCCGGCAAAGAATTTGTATGTTTGTTGACACAAAAAAAAACTCATGTGAATCAGGTGAGCGAAAATTCCAAATCAAGGAGTTGCGGTGTTGTTTATTGTTGCTTTCATAAACAAACAAGACAAACAAAGGGGGATCTTTTCTAATCAAAAAAAAAACAGAACAACTCCTCTTCCGTCCTTCTCCCGTTCTTCTCTCCCACTGCCACTGCCACTCGCACCTCTCCCCAAGATGGCTTTCAAAACTACAATCTACAACAATTCACCTGAAGAAAGCGATGTTAGGATCGCAGGAAACTTCAACGATTGGCAGGCCGCCCAATTGACCTACGATCCGGTTTCCAAAAGGCATCAGTTTGTTATTGAAGCAGAAGAAGAGGAGCAGTACATCTTTAAATTTGTCATTGATGGTGTCTGGTGTACCAATCAGGACTACCCAACTGGTGAGTAGAACATCCTTTATTCTCTTGATACTGCCCGTCCGCCCCCCCTACATACAGCTTTTAAACTAACAAATTATCATTTTAAGAGTTTGACCATTCTGGTAATGAAAACAACGTTGTCTACACTAAACCTAAGGGAAATGAGGAAGAGGTGTTTGCATATGGTGATGATGATGGTACACCAAAATCGACTCCAATAGACACAGTGATGCCTGACTCGGCTGGTTCTACCAGCAACAGCAACTCTGACATACCTGTGCTCAATGGCGGTGTTTCAAACTTGACACAAGCAGTGAAGACGGTTGTTGAGCCAACTGTTTCTGCTGTGGCTGACAACGACGAGGACGAGAAGGTCTCAGAGAGTCTGCCAGTCTCTAAATCAGAAGCTCCAAAGGCTACTGCGGCATCTAGGTACGGAGTCCCACCACAACCAAAACCAGTGGACAGACCAGCCAGTATTGAGCAGCAGCAACAGCAGCAGCAACAGCAGCAGCCACAACAGCTTAAGAGCAGCAGCGGACATGAGTATGCTGACGATGAGAACGAGACAACTTTTGTTGACAGCCACAGCCAAGAGGCTGATGTTGAGAACCAGATCCATAACCAGAACGCCGGTGGACACAACCAGATTGTCAGAAATGACGAAGGAAACTATGGGATTGGCTTCTTTGCTGCAGTATTGCACATCATCACCCAGTTCTTCCGTGGCTGGTTTGGCGTTAACTAGACAACAACAACACTCATTGTGATTCCAATCCCCTTTTGCTTGCTGGTGTGTTTTGCTCGTCTTTTAATAAAGTAGAAAGAGTACATAAGACCCAAACTGTAGATGAGTTTGACTGTTGATTTGTCTGATTTGTTTTTGTTAGGATCCCGAGAATTTTTTACTGACTCTGGGTGGGTGACGACTGACTGACTCTCCACATTTTAAAGAAAGCAACTAAAAAAAAAACACATCCACACTACATCGTCGCCGTCGCCTCCAAAAAACAGAACTAGGAAGGTTTACAAACAGCAGTAGCAATGGCATTCAGTTCCATGTCAAAGTTTGTTGTGCGTCGATTTTCACGTCAGTTCAGTTCGTCACCAATACGTTCTTTCTCAGACCCGCCATCCATGACCAACAAGTTTGTTGAGATCAAGTGTACAACAAGGCTACGGGCCCGCACACTGCCAGACTACATTCGCTCTCCAAACTCCAAACTGGCTAACCTGGTTTGGAGAAAGCCTCCACAGAACATTCTCGTTATGAAGAAGCCATGGGTGCAGCATGTGCGCCAGAACATGGTTGAGTTCATCAGCTTCATTCATGACGCACACCCAGAGATCAACGTGATGGTGACACAAGACGTGGCCGAGGAGCTATCAATGGATTTCAAGGAGTATGCGAAGAAAGCCAGCAAGTCACCGCATGTGCTTTTCACTGGCGAAGTTGACGACATTGTCACCAAGGCTGATTTGTTGGTCACTTTGGGTGGCGACGGTACGATTTTGAGAGCAGTGTCGCTCTTCTCCAAGAGCTCTGTGCCGCCAATCCTGTCGTTTTCATTGGGAACACTGGGGTTTCTTCTTCCGTTTGACTTTGTGCATTTCCAACAGGCGTTTGAAGACGTGTACAACTCAACAGCCAAGGTGCTTCACAGAACAAGGCTGGAGTGCCATGTGTCGAGAGATCGAGGCGAGAACCACACTGAAACAACTGATCCAAAGATGATCCATGCCATGAATGATATCGTGTTGCACAGGGGTGACACCCCGAACCTGACAACGCTGGATATCTACATTGATGGCGAGTTTCTGACCAGAACCACAGCCGATGGTGTCTGTCTAAGTACACCAACCGGCTCAACTGCCTACAGTTTGAGCTCTGGAGGAAGCATCGTGCACCCATTGGTTCCATCAATACTCATCACTCCAATCTGTCCCAGATCGCTCTCGTTCAGACCGCTGGTTGTTCCGTTGACTTCACACATTATGATCAAAATTGCCAGCCGAGAAAACTCTGGCGAGAACAATGTCAGACTCTCGATCGATGGCGTGCCACAAGACTACTTGAAGGTGGACGACGAGATCCATATTGTTAATGAGGTTGGCACCATATATGTTAAAGACCAGCCTGATGCTATCAAGAAGAAGACAACCACGACACAGCATAGCGGTGTTCACTGTGTCGCAAATACTGAGAACGACTGGACAAGGGGCATCAATGAACTTCTTGGATTCAACTCAAGTTTCAAGAATCAGTCAAAGCCAAAGCTATAGAGAATAAATACTATACTACAATTAGATACACAACCAATTCCTCAGAAATCAAACTCCGTAGAATTAATTGTACACACGACCTATACAAATTAAACTGTACTACCAATCCTTGCACCGCTCCCCATTCGGACTCACGAAGGAGGATCCTTAGGTCTGGCACACAAGTCCAGTCCAAATGGAGCGCTGCACCCAAGATCGATAAAGTGAAAAAAAATAATTCATCATTACTCTCCAGTCCAGACTTGTAACCTTGCCAAACAAATGGCAAAGGGCAACGGGGGTATCGCGCTCGTCATGGGCCAGACCGTCGACAGCCCTCGAGAGAGGGAGAAGAGGTCAACCTCAAGGAGATGCTTTCCTGTGTTGCGAATGGCTGTTAAAAATGCGTTAAAGAGAGAAGAGTAAAAAGAGAAAAAGGAGAAGAAGAAAAAAAAATTTCAATTTATATACAAAAAAAAAAAAGCGGTTACGAGCGTTGGGTCTTTCTGTTTTTCTTTGGGATCAGGGCTTCTTTTTTTTCTCCCTGGAATCAGTGCAAAAGGGCAAAGCGGCTCTAGAATCGAAACAACGAAGTCGAAGAAGACGAAGAAGAGTGCAATGACTGATGCTGAGATCAAAGAACAGCTTGTTTCCATCGATGAAGAGCTTTCACATCTCTCCGATGAGAAGGCCCTCGAGGCGGAGCTTGTTGAGCACAACAAGCCGACTTTCAAACAACTGAGTGAAGTCCAGATCAAAGAAGACGAGATTATCAAGGAGTTGGACGGATTGAAGAATCTGTGGGTGGTGGCTAACTTCATTAAAGAGATTGAGATCAATCTGCAACTGTATGAGATTGAATCTGTGGCTCTGTCGCTGGAGAAACTTGCGGTCAAGATTGGCCTATTGAACAACAAGGCCGTTCAAGATAGAGCACAGGAGAAGCTGAATGCACTCAGTGATTCTTTCAACGCCACACTAGAGACAGTGTGGAGCAGGCTGCTAGTGGTTTCCAAAGACTCTATGGCGTTTCATGGCGAAGTCGAGGTTGACGTTGCCCTGATTGAGTATCAGACGTTCGTTGAGCTTGTTGTAGAAAGAAAGTCACTGAACATCAATGTCCCAGTGATCATTGATGAGCAGCTGGTAACCAGACTTGTATCCAGCAACTATGTCTTTTCGTTGGAGGATAATGTTGTCAGATACAGCCACGCCACCAAACAGCAGTATGATATCCGAACGATGATTGCATCAGTCGTCTCCATAGTCAACTTCATCTCGCAGTTCCCAGAGAGTGCTAAAATTATACACTACATCTCCACAAGACTCTATGATTGGATGAAGACCGTTGTCGCTGAAAATGTGGAACAAGTCCACACAACGAGCGACCTTAAGAATGACTTGCTCAACTTGAACGAGTTCCTGATATCGCATGGCTTCAAACGTGAAGATTTGAAGAACTGGGTCAAGTTTGAACTCGAAGACCTGACAAATAAGTATTACCTTTCCTCACATATCGACGAGCTACGTGAATTCTTTAAACATTCCAACCCTTCTGTGTTTGATGGTTTGGTCATACGGTGCAAGAGTGATCTACAGCAGCTTCAGCCTCGTGCTGAATCAGTCTCAAAACCGGAGACACATGCAAGCAATGAAGATGATGGCTGGGATGAGTGGCCAGATGACGACATGGACTTTGATATCGGAGAGCCAGAGATGCCACCACCAGAAACCGAACAGGGGGATCATGCTGATGACGATGACTGGGATGCATGGGATGAAGATGAGGAAGCTCCTTCAGCACCAGGGAAGAGACTTGTCTCCAAGCTTTCAAAGAAGTCTGCCACACCCCGCACGCCCACTGTGACACCACCAGTACCTGCACCAGTACCACTAGACCAGCTGAAGATTTCTTCCATTCCTGACAAAGTAATCACTGGGGTATTCGAGTCATTCATTTCGAAGCAGCAGCAGCAGCAGCAGAGAAACCTGAACGAGTTGTTCTACGCTTACTACATGCTATCTCTTGACTTCTACACCAACAAGTTCCTCCTTTACAACGATCTCAACTATCTAGCCGTGAGATTTAACATCACTCAACATGAACAGACAGTAGAATCCCTTCTTACTGAGGCAGCGCAGGAGCAGGAATCACCAATCTTTGAGTTATTCAACAAGTTGGAAGGTTTGAACCCGAGCCTGACCTCAGACTTCACTTTTGGGGTCATCAGTGAGATTGATGTGAGATATCTCGCCTTTCAAAAACAGCTAGACTGCCTCATATTGGAGCTGCACAGCGAGATCATTTCTGCATCGATTAACAGTCTGTACGAATCGATCATCAGCATTGTTTTGAAAATGTTTGAGATCGAGGACGATATGGGCCAATACCTCACCGTTGTCATTTCCAAGTTTTTGGGGCTCGCAGTTATTGGACAACCAGGAGTAGGGAAGAACAGGATTAAAAACTTTGTAAAGCTTGAGCAGATGCAGTTCATGATCAAGAGTGATATGAAGACGGTAATGGAGAGCTTCTACAATGCTGAGCTCTACGACTTGTCAACTGAAGAGACCATTACCCTCATTAAAAGCCTGTTTGTTGACAGTGGCGAAAGGAGAGCGAATATAAACGAAATCAAGGAGATTAGAGAGAGCATATTGTGAATTGAGGAATCTATTGCTGACTGTGGTATATATCAAACAAAGACTGAACTTTGTGATCTTGGTAGTTGTTCATCATCGTTGTTGAGTGTCCACCCAGCTTTTGAAAGGTTGGCGCACTCCAGAGCCACCAGCTCTTGCTCTCGCTCTTGAACCTGAACCTGGAGTTGGAGCTCAACCAGTTCGGCATACGTTGCCTTCACGTCGCCGCTATCGCCTCCTGGGGAGTTGGTGATTGTAACGTGTTGGATCTTATCCAATACTGGTTTGAACACAGTGCTTTCAACACATCTTGCCCACAAAGTATCCATGTGTTCGTATCCTTCTAGCCCAAGTATTGTCAATTCTTTCGTGTTCACCAAACCATTCCGCATATCTTCAATCTTGATAAGAATATCAGACTTACCATACACAAGCATCACTTCAGTGGTGATTGTATTGATAGGGAATGATGTTGGCTTGTGTAGTTTGAAGCCAGTGGACGACATGTGAGATACGACCGAGTGATGAACATTGTCAAACATCTGAAATCTGTTACTCTTGATGATCTGAAGCCAGTGCACTAGTGACTTTACAGAACTCAGACTGAAAAGGTGAGGGTAGCCGATCTGCTTTTGCTCTTTGGAGATGTTTTTGGTTTCCCAAGCAAACACAAGGTTCAAAGACGCGTCAATAAGGATTCGGTACAGCGGGCCCAAGAATGTCCCTGAGAACGCAATGAGCGATGGAAGTACAGCCTTCTTGCCCAAGAACATATACAACAACGTTGGGAATCTGGTAAAGACTGCCACGATAGGGTTCGACAAAGGTTGAGGGACTACCACTGGACTTAGACCAATAAACAACCTAATTTGCTTATTCAAATCAGATGACATGGACAATGCTGCCAACGCCTGTGCTGAGCCCTGGCTGAAGCCAACATAGATCAAATCTGGTTGCAAAGTCGTGCGCAAAATGTGTGGAATGATCGCTGGAATATCGTAGATAGCAAACTCATCTATGGAGTAGTTCCAAAATTGCTTACGAGAGCAGCTCAATTTGATGTGCTTCCGGGAGTACTTGTTTCCCCTGTTGTTACCCAACCAAACGTCATAGCCCAACTCAACTAACCTGAAGGGAAGACACTTTGAAGAGTTCTCACCAAGCACAAAGAGCTCACTGTTTGTCAACAAACCATGATGGAAGTAAACAACTGGTTTATTCAAAGGAGAAGCAATACCGCCACCGTTTTTGAGCACTCTGTGGAGAGTCAAGAGGTAGCCGTCTTTGGTCTGCACAACGTGTTCTTGCACAAAGTAGCCATGGTGAAGACAGATATGGGCGATATCTTTGGCAGCAACGAGCTGCTCTGGGAGCTGTTCTGCGAAGCTGCTATCCAACTCAGTAAATCTACAGTAGTAGATCTTCAAATAGCGGAGGAACTCTGCTGGGAGAACAATGAGGTTGTAAAAAAATCGATGGAACTGCACAACGCGCTGTGAAACAAATTGCGGCTCTGAACACATGTAAATATTTCTTCTGTTTCTTCTTCTGTTTCCTCTCTTCCTTTCTTTGGCACTAGCGGCGACGGCGGCTAAAGTTGACAACAGCACCTATTTGAATGGATCAATGGGGGTTTTAATAAATAAAATTCTTCCTTTTTTTTCTATTTACACACATAAAGGAAAAGTGGGAAAGTGACACAAAAGATCTATCTCTCGCAAACAAATAAATAGGGTGAACGCTAACTGAAAGACCACCATTTCTTTGTTGATGATGTACTCTCAGCAGCAGCAGGACTGCCTCCCAGTTCTTGGTTCTTTAGCTCGTTCTCAGCAATATCCAGTGCCCGCAAAAGCCTCTCCTCACGTTCCTGCAAGATCCGCTGTGCCTCGACAATGTGCTTTCTCTCCGGTCTCTCCATGGCAAAACGAGAGTCCACTGGTTTGGAGCCGCTACCGTCACCACTGAGACTAGGCAAACCTTCAGAGACACGCACCTGGGTGCGGAAGGTTGGCGTCAGAGATTCGTGTTCGGTGTCATTCAGCGATCCGAGCAGCCACCACTTGAAACGCAAGTGGGCCCTGTAGAGATCACTAAAGACATTCTCGTAACCGTCGTTCCAACGGTGAATAAACACTCCGTATATCACAACACCAGCCATCAGAGTACGTCCAGTGAGTAGCACACCACGGTCAAACCTGCTGTAGTTATTCACTCTCTTCAACTGCATCAGCTGCCCTGGATAGAGCTTTGAGTGCGGTCTAGGAGTATACTGCAGTTTGCGCATCGTGGTCTTCATCTGCTGGAACTGGGTCGCATCAGTAGGCGTGGTGCTCCAATTGGACTGGCGCCCTGGTGTCTTGAACTCGCTGGGGTAACCTTGAGCTGGGCGCTTGTCATGCGGATCATAGGGATTGAAAACAGAGCCTGGCGCTGGCTGTGTCCATCCAGGTGGGTTAGCACGTCTTTGGAGATGGTACCAATCTTCTTCAGCCATACTGAATATGATCCTTCTGCTGATGTTCTTTTCTTGTTTGAGAAGAGTTTTTATTCTGATCAACCAAAAAAGCAAAACACAAAAACAAAAAAAAAAAACCAAAAAAAAAACAACACTGAATCGCTTACATAACCTGAATGCTTATATAAGCAATATTGCCCCTAATCCATCCATCTCACAAAGAAAGGAAGGTGTCCCATTTGATAAATAGTGTGGAGGAAACAATGTCATTCCTAAAGATATTATCGTTCTTTTCACTGCCTGTGCTCGATGTGCGTCTTCAGGCCCCAGCGGACATTAAACGCAAACAAGCTGTGATGTCCAAGGCCACGGCGTCGCGTTGGCATACTCTGGAGTTCAAGTTCTACTGGGTCTGTTTTCTGATCATTGTGCCTCTTCTTTACAAGACAGCAATGGATGCATCCAATGAAACCAACCCGAACTATCCCAAATTTGAGCATCTGTTGAGTCAGGGTTGGATGTTTGGTCGTAAAGTGGATAACTCTGACCAGCAGTACCAGTTCTTCAGAGACAACTTCTTGTTACTTGTGGCCCTAGTTGCTGGCCACACGCTCCTGAGACGAGCTGTTCACTGGATTCTTCCTAGTGTACAGAGAAATCACTTTGATTTTGGGTTTGGACTGATGTTTCTTTTTGCAATTCACGGTGTCAATGCGTTCAAATGGAGCATCCATGTGGTGATCTTGTTCGTCCTGGCCAGACTGTTGAGGAATTGGCGCAGAGTTGCCATTGCCTCCTTGTGGATTTATGGCATTGGATCTCTGTTCATCAACGACAGATACAGAAATTATCTTTTGGGGTACTTCTGGTCGCCATTGGGTATCTTTGATCCAGGATTCAGAGGCATTGTTGCACGTTGGGATGTCTTTTACAATTTCACCCTCTTGAGGTGCCTAAGTTTCAACTTGGACTACCTGAACAGATTCGACCAAGTCAAGATTAAAGAGAACAAAGTCAGTCTCCAAGACCAGGAGGGCAGAAGCTCAAACCCTGGAACTCCCGAAAAGACACTGTCATTTTATGAGTCACTCATTGTCAACGAGAGGGATAGAATCAATGCCCCATTAGGAATTGAAAGCTATTCGCTTTTGAACTACTATGCATACTTGACATATGCCCCACTCTTCATTGTGGGCCCTGTCATTACATTTAACGATTTTTTCCTTCAATCACGTTTCACTTTGCCATCTATTACATTCCAACGAAACCTTGTATATGGATTGCGTTTCCTTTTCTGTGTTCTTGTCATGGAGTTCCTGCTTCACTTCATGTACGTTGTTGCCGTGTCAAAGACGAAGGCATGGGAGAATGATACACCATTCCAGATCTCCATGATCGGGCTGTTCAACCTGAATATCATCTGGTTGAAGTTGTTGATTCCATGGAGGCTGTTCAGACTGTGGAGTTTGATTGATGGAATCGACCCACCGGAGAATATGATTCGTTGTATGGATAACAATTACAGTGCACTGTCCTTCTGGAAGGCATGGCATAGAAGCTACAACAAGTTTGTGGTTAAGTATGTCTACATTCCGTTGGGTGGTGCCAACAACAGAATCTTGGCTTCGTTGGCCGTCTTCACCTTTGTTGCCATTTGGCACGATATAGAACTGAAGTTGTTGATTTGGGGGTGGTCCATAGTTGTATGTTTGCTGCCAGAGTTCTTTGCAACGCAATACTTTGCCCAGTTCAGAGGCCAATGGTGGTTCAGACACGTCTGTGCAATAGGTGGTGTGGTCAACATTTGGCTGATGATGATCACAAACCTTTATGGTTTCTGTCTCGGGGACAGAGGCACCAAAGAGCTATTGTACCAGATGTTCTGCACTATCGATGGGTTTGGATTCTTTGTGGTTGCATGTTTTGCCCTCTTCACTGCCGTTCAAGTTATGTTTGAACTGAGAGAGGACGAGAAGAGAAGAGGTATCGACGTCAAGTGCTAAACCTATCAAGTTACCAATGAGTATATATGCTATTGTTGGTTATGGACGACTCTTTTCATTATGCAATTTCTTGAACTCCCCAGGTGTAGTGATATTCTTTCCTTTACTCCAGATCCCCCTTTTAGCAGTCCTCGCCCTCTGCTCCATCTTCTCGTATTTGGCCTTCTGGCCATCAAACTCACCACCCGTCTTTCCTTCGTAAACAACACCCCATCCATGCTTGATCATCTCCAGACTGACATCCCTCCACCCTCCGAACCAGTGGAACCTTTGGGCTTTCCCTACCACTCGGCCGTACTGATCGAGACTAAGGGGCTTCACCTTGACCCTTCTTCCTATCAAGTAGTCACTCAGCCATGCCATGGCTTCATCACCAAACGGCTGCGCTGGTTTCCCAAAGTGTGCACGTTCTGGAGCATCAACACCGCACAGTCTGACATGGAGAGTTTTGCCCTTGAGGTTTCTTGCATTGGGCTTCGGCACAGATCGAAGCCAGTTCCAGCCAGTGAGCACGCCGCCTGGTGTGTGGTAGAAGTGGAAATTATCACCGTCACCTACTCGAGTGACCAGCCCGTACAGCTTCCGTTTGCGGAAGTCTCTCTGTGGGATCGTTCTGGCTGATCTGATTGGTCTCAAGAATCGCTTGAAGAGCTGGACCCCTCCGAGAATGGCCCCAGTAAGCCCTGCTGACAGAAGAAGCACACGATGGTCAAACAAAGCTTCTTGAGAATTGGACAACGACATCAGCTGAATTGTCGAAAGTGGAAATCGTTTCTTGCAAATGCCAACTATATTTTTGGTGATTTGGTGATTTGTTCTTGTTTACATTTGTCACGTGATGTCATATACATATATAAAAATATATATATTTCTCTCTTTAAACACACTCCAAACGCTCTTTTTCCTTCTCGTACAGCTCCAGATTCAAAGCGCCAAGGAAGCAGGGAATCTCATTCTTATCCTTTATCCAATAGACGATGAGGTTGTCGTAAACCTTGAAGAATTCCGTGTCCTCATCATTGAACTTGCTCGTTTTTAAGGTACCATTGACAGTGTCAATGATGATACAGTTCTGGTCATTCTTGATGTATCTTGAGACCAGCTTGATCTTGTTGGATGGCATGAACTCGATCTTGTAACCAAGAAGGGAATGGACAGCATCAATGAATTCAAGAGATTTGGCCTGGAAGATCTCACGAAGTCTTCTGATCTTCTTGTTAAGCGTATGGATTTCAGTCTCCAGTCCTTGCTTGTCTAGTTCAGACTTGTCAAAGACTGATTTTGGAACTGTATCGACAAAATTTGTCTTATTTAACAGATCAGAGTTCACGCGTTCAAGAGCATCGAGCTGTGCCTTCTTGATTATCTGATCTTTTCGGAAGGGATTGTTTCGTAGTTGCAAGACTCTCACTTTTTGTTCATTGATAGATTGGATAGATTCAAGCTTTTTGAGGAGAACGATGTTGTCATTAGTCAAGCGAGCCTTGTCATTGTTCAATTGGAGAAGCTCATCCTTCAGGTTCATTATGGAGGTCTGGAAGTTTCTAGTGGTATCTTCATCATCATTGTTATCGGTTCTTTGTCTCTTGTTAGGAGAAGATTCAGCCGATTTTTTTTGGCGGTCTGTCAGCTCACTGAGTTGCTTCTTATACTGTGCTATAATTCCTTCAAGACTTTGAATGTACTTGCTCTTGTCATCTTCATTCAGAGCCAACTCATTATCCAAGCTCTTCAGTTGTTCTCGTAAAAAGTTTGATTCCTCAAACAACAAAGACTTCTGTTGTTCCAGTTCATAGTTTATTTTGAGCAGATTGTCATATTTGTCTTCCAGAACTTCAAGTTCCTTTGTGCTAGTTCCGTCTTTTATGAATAGCTCATCGTAATTCTTTTGAAGCGTTTTCAGATCACTGGACAACTTGCCAAAGTTATTGGTTAGTATCAGATTCTCATCCTTCAGAAACTTGGCATTCTTGAAAAAGAGGTCAACATCCTCAACATCATTCAGGTACACCTTCCACCCTGATAACTCTTGTTTCAGATTCAGGTTTTCCAAAGTGAGTTCATTAATCTGACTGTTAAGAGTGTCTATAGTTGCTAGCTTCCCATGTAGAGCTGCTTTCTCATCTTTCAAGATTTCGATATTCTGCTTGTTCAAAAGGAGCTTCTTGATCTGCTCAGCCTGTTGAAGATTATTTTGCTCGAGGTCTTTTGTATACTGGACTTGATCCTTCAAACGCTTCTCAACTTCTTGGTTGGACTGGATCTCAGATTCACTTGGAATAGAGTTCAGCTTGGACCGCAGCATCTCTAGTTCATTGTCCTTCTGGAGGCTCTCCTCCTTTAGCTGATGCGAAAGATGTTTGTACGTTTGAAGTTCCCTTGTCAATTCCCCAAATTCAGATGATGAATTCTCTATATGGTAATCAAGATTGTTCTGCAGTTCCACCAACTTAGAGTTCCGGTTGTTGAGTTCAGCTTGAAGCGTGTTTGAGTGAGATTGAAGAGCACTGTGTTCCCTCTGAGAATTGGCCAATTGAAGTTTCAAGTCATTGCGTTCGTCATTAAACTGTTTCTGAGTCTTGCTTAGCTTTTCACTTAACTCTTTGTTTTGGTTGTAGTAGTAGATCTGATCCGACGAGATTGTCTCATATTTAACCTGCTGGTCCTTCAGCTGCCTTAGAAGATCGTTCAACTGTCCCTCATGTTCGACTTTTGCCAATTCTAACGCGTTCTTACACTCTTTCAGCTCATAGAATAGGGACTTGGTCTGTAGTTTCAGATTCTCCAACTCCTGCTGATTTCCTCCTCCAAAGCTCAACTCCCTCATCTTGAAAGGCGTCCCTGCGACGGAGCTGTGAGTTGATTCTCTATTCTTCTTGGGAATGTCAACAAATGGACTGGAATCCGTCATCTATCAACGCGTGTACAACGACAATGTTTGTGTGCAGTGTTATTTTTGTTATTGTTTACTATTTGCTGTAACAAGCTCAGTTTTTACATTTGTTCAAAAAACCTATGCACGTGAAAAGTCACGTGCGTGTTTCTCACGAATCGATGTTTTCGATCGATGGTTTTTTTGTTTTTTTTAGAGACAACTAACTTTTTATCTTCAAACATTTTGAAACCAATCAAGTAAAGCCACAAATTTCTTAGATCATGTCTAAAGTGCCTCGTAGCTTTAGGCTTTTGGAAGAGCTTGAGAAGGGTGAGAAAGGTGGTGGTCCAGACTATTGTTCATACGGATTGGTGGATGGCGGTGACTCTACCCTGACTGACTGGAATGGAACAATCTTGGGTCCACCTCACAGTAATCATGAGAACAGAATTTACATGCTGACAATAACCTGTGGAGAAGAGTACCCAGAGAAGCCACCAGTGGTGAAATTTGTTTCGAAGATCAACCTTCCTTGTGTGAACCAAAAGACCGGTGAGGTGGAGCCTACTAAGCTTGATGTTTTGGGGAGTTGGAAGAGATCTTACACCATTGAGCATGTGTTGGTGGAGATAAGAAAAAACATGGCAACACCAACCAACAAGAAGTTGACCCAGCCAGCTGAGGGCTCTACATATGCTTAGGAGTGGGGTAAGGGGAAGAGGATTTTTAGATAATGGCTGTTGCTGATGTTTAACGAAATTATACGTGTTCCATGACCAATCTTTACATATCTCCACAGCTCTGATTAGTTAAATTAAGTAGATAAATAATTGGCAAGATCCTTCAAAGAGATGTTGTGTTTTGGGCTCACCAATGGGGTGCCAGCTTCAGAGATGTCCAGCAATACTTGAGGATCAGTGTTGAGTGATGTGATCTCTTTTAGAGCCAGTAGGTCCCTAGCAATTGGTTTGATATCCTTGATTGGTTCCTCCAACCTCTTCCAAAAGTTTGGATACTTTTGACGTAAAGATTTCTCATCTTTGGTTTGTGAAGAACTCAGCAGCTGGTAAAGCAGAGTGATGATTTTGTTGTCAATGTTGTGGTTTATCTGATAGTTCAGCAATTGGAAAGCTGGAAGGGATTCGTACAGCTGGTCGAACTTAAAGTTATCCAATACTCTGGATCTGAACAGCTTAGATATCAGCGTTTTCTGTTTGTGAGTCTTGATTAACACCTTGGTCACTATTACCTTGAGGATGGTATCCAAGGACAAGGGTAGATCCTGCGAATAGTTGGCTTCAATAGATTGGTAGAAGTTCAGAGGGCTAACGACTGAAACCTCTGTCAATGCATCAACATAGATCAAAAATATATCCTGATCCTGTAACAGCGGGTTCAGGTTTAATGCTGTGAAGGTTGATATGACCGATAATGATGTCTCATTTGATGAGTTGAAATCGAGATACGACTGAATCTGGTTGATGTCAACAGTATCATTGAGGTTGTTAGTTTTTGCTGGTTGGAATGGGATGATATTGGCAAGTCTAATGATATGATTGAGGAATGCCTTGTTCTGTATGTCGAATTGATCTAGAGTGTTAAGGTGATTGAGACTCTTGAGTATGTCAAATCTGTCCAGGAAGTAGATAGCGTTGATAAGGTTGTAACAGCCAAGGTTCACCTTCCCTTTGATGAACTCATCTGCTCTAGTAAAGGAAAAATCTTTCAAGATGTAGTAGATCACCATGTTTAAACTAGGTTCTGAGATATCAGAAGCCTTTAGCTCAGTGATGGACTTGTCCAGCTTGTTCAAATTCTCAGGCGGGTAGATTGATCCAACGTCGATATCAATGTTCAACACATCGTTAATGAATCTGTCAAATACCAGCCCTTTGGTGCTTCCCAATTTCTTTGCTATGATCTCATTTCTAATGTACTTGATTATAGAGTACAACGATTGGTTCTCGTTATCAATTTTGAGGTTTGGTCTGATTTGTTTTCTGAGGTCCTTGAACTCAACATTGTAAGGAAACTGCTGCTTCTTGAAAAGGCCCAGTTCAGGGTTAGAGAATTCCATCACAGAGGATGTCAGCGGGCGAGATCTTCTTTGGTGCTGTTCAAAAAACAGTGAGCGAGAGAATCAAAAATTAGTTAAAAAAATATATAAAAAAAATTAATTGAAATCAAAACAAAGAACACAAAAGCAAAAACAAAAACAAAAACCAGCCGCCGCGTAAAACCCAGACACCATATTCATTTCTATATGGGCTTTTGTGAACGACGGACAATTAGTTTCGAATACTCAACTTCAAATACTCCTTTAGTTTCAAATACGTATAGGTTAATAATCTATGTACATTATGCATCATTCTAGCTTGGTTTTGGTATTGACAAATGTGGTGTCCAACGCCCTCAGCGTCATCTGATACAACAACAACATGATACTGCTCTGTATGCTGGTCCAAACAAATCTCGGACCAACACCACTGAACAGACCCACTATGCCTTCTGTTCTATACACAATTGAGAGCCCCTTGAAGACAGAAGAAGTGTTAAGAAGTGCTGGTTTGGCCGTGGATGGGATAGTGTAGTTCATTTTGGAGGTGACATTTGGTGACTTGACCTTGGAAGGCTGGGTCTGCGTGGTGTTTGTAGTGGTGGTGTTTGTGGCGGTGGTAGACTTGTGAATGTCTGGGTTCTGCGTTTGCACTCTCGTTTTGATAACATCTAATGGGGTCGTCAGGGTTCCTGCCAAACCACCGGCTGCAGCACCTGTCAATAGTTCAAGGGTTATATTAAGATCATCTGGGTCAGTGCCAGTGATGAGGAATGCGTACTGTCTAAACTTCTCATAGAAAGCAAACTGTAGGGCACTAAATGGTAGGTCTCTGAACAAGGTGGCCTTGTAACCATAGAACAGCGTACCAGGACCCTCACTCTTAACCAGTGTCCTCACAGCGTCAATCAACCCTTTGTAATTATATCCACTGTCAAAATGGGGATTGTTGTAACGTCCCTGAAGTTGAAGTCTTGTCTTCAAAACCTCACTTGGGACATACACGATACTGGAGGCGAAATCACCCAAGAAACCCGCGGTCAAATGTGTGAAAGTGTCATTGATTCTGTAATCGTTAATCATAGTTCTCTTGGTGAACTCATAGGTACCAAAGAAGATCGCAGTAGACGGGAACGAGCCACACATGGCTGCACTATAGCCTCCGTATAAACCTCTTCTGATACCTTCTTCCAGGGCAATAGTCTTGAAAGCTGTCAGCATGCTCCTGTACTTCACAGTCGCTGGAGAGCCTTGCTGACGTGTCTTCACCGTATCGAGAGAGTGCATGACCGAGTCACCAATCGCACCTCCCAACCCACCAGCCATCATACAATGAACAATCGGGCTATGTGAGTCATCATACTGTTCTATATGAGTTTCATTTTGTGTGAGCATCTGGCTTCCTTCCTTCCTGCTGACTATGGCGGGAGGGTTAAAACCAAAAAAAAAACAACAACAACAACAAGCAAAACACACAAATGGAGAGATAAAAGAGTGTTTGGCTAAGAAAGAACTTACTTCAAATGTGGGTAAGTAAGTATTATCAAATCAGAGTCAGCAATGAGAGTGAGTGTGTTCCTATTTTTAACATGTAGCCAACCAATGAGGGACACACTAATCTGCCAAAAAAAACCAAAACCAAAAAAAGAACACACTCTAAAAAAAAGTGTTGTTCAAAGATTCAGATCAAGAGCCAAGTAAATGGAGACACGCAGGTTAAAAGGACCGCTTGATATAATGCTGACGATGACACGCACACGACACGATATTCTGGTGGTTGTGTTGAGAGATGGCCGGGCCCACGAATTTTTTTTTGAAGCCAGAGAAAAAAAAAAACAAACACCGATTCGTTGCCGCTACCGTGTTGAATCACGAGGGTAAAATAATGTGATGCGCGTGAGATATAAATTCCGACTACTGAACAAAATTAAGCGCCGCCCTCTCACGCAAAGAAACCATCCAATCCAACGAACCAGCCATCCAATTCATGCTTGTTAAACTACCGCAGCCATGGCTAGCACTTCGCCGGCTATCACGTGGATACAAAGTTCTCGCCATTGAAACCAGCTGTGATGATACCTGTGTCGCACTTTTGAACCGCGGTCGTGCTGGTGTTGAACTAATTGAGCACATCAAGGTGACGCTTGACTCGAAGAAGGAAGGAGGAATCATACCAACGAGAGCTTTTGATCACCATCAGGAACACATTGCTCAGATAACAAAGACTTTGTTCAAGAATAACAGCATAGGACCCAGCGATCCACCCGATCTGATTTGTGTCACTCGAGGCCCAGGAATGAAGGGGTCTTTGTCGATTGGGCTGGACTTTGCCAAAGGTCTCAGTATTGCCTTCAACAAGCCTATGGTTGGTGTACATCACATGCTAGGACATCTTCTGGTACCCAGATTTGAAAGCAGTGGGGTAGTACCGAGTTTCCCCTTTCTTAACTTGTTAATCAGTGGGGGTCATACAATGTTGGTTCTATCAAAGGGCCTCCTAGAGCATGAAATACTGTGTGACACGATTGACGTTGCTGCTGGTGATGCTATCGATAAGTGTGCTAGAGAGCTGGGCCTCAAGAGCTCTAACCTGGGAAGGGAGTTGGAGCAGTTTGTTCGCAATAGCGAGGAGCATTGGAACTATCAACAGTTTGCGATACCAAAACCCTTGATGAACAAACCTGGACGTGTAGATCAGATGAATTTTTCCTTTGGCGCATTCCAAGGAACGATGAAGAAGCACATCGAGAACAAGGTTCTAGACATTTCCAATGAGAAACAAGTCAAGGCTGCTGCGTACCAGATCCAAGAAGCGATCTTCAACCACGTTTTGACCAAACTGAAACTTACTCTTGAAAAAAATGAAGTTAAGTTACAAGGAGTCAACCATCTAGTTGCATCGGGCGGTGTTGCTTCCAACTTCCTCCTTAGATCTAAGCTTGATGAATATTTGACTGGTGTGGGGATTCAAACAAGTTACCCGGCCCTTGACCTATGCACTGATAATGCTGTCATGATTGGATGGGCTGGTATTGAACTTTATGAGCAGGAGAAGCTCACAACGGATCACAGCGTTTGTCCAATCAGCAAATGGCCAATATCAGAGATCACTGAAGTAGATGGCTGGATACGAAACCCATAGAACACCACATTGTACATATAGACAGAAAAAAGATTCCTGTTTGGTTGGTTCCTTCCTGCCATCAAAATTCATGTTATTATTATTTTATGTGGAAAGACACACACAGATACTTATTCGTATAGCGAATCACTCTCTATTCGGGAGAAAGGATTCAGTGATGTTGAAATTCTTGATCAATCCCTTCCATGTATCATATTCCAGCTGGAAGATAATGTGGTTAGAAGGCAATGATTGCCTTCTGCCAATTTCGATTTCACGCTCCTTAGGGTCTCTTGGGAGGGCGGGGAGATCAGATATTACAGGATACCCATTCTCGTCTGCTTCAAGCATCAGCCTTCCGTCTCTGATGAGGAAACTGGTGTAAAACATATTCTCAATGCTCTGACTGAATGAGTGTGGGTTGATAAAGAATTCAAATATACTCATCTTCTTGCCTTTGGACTTCTTCATAAAGACTCTGTAGCAGTCTTGCACAGCATTGGCAGTCTGGTTTGTTGACTTGGTGTTGATCTCATTGTATGTGACGTTCGAGGCAGTCACAGTCTTATCAGAGAAGTCGTTCTTAACTCTCTTTTGAACTTGTCTCACCCTCTTCTCTATCTCCAATGGACCCAGCAAATGCCCTGTAGACATCGCCTTCGATGCTCTCGAATAGAAAAAAGTACCAAGAGAGAAAAAATCTAGCTTCTTGTAGCTATGTTTCTGGCCCAGGAATTCTTCAATCTGTTCAGTTTCCATCTCTCCATTATCCCTTTGGAAGTCATGCAGGGCTTGACTCAACATTAGATGCTTCAACTTGGCAGTGTATTCTTCTGGTCTCAACGATTTCTCTGCTGCACCAATCTTGACGCTTCTTGTTCCCAGCACAGCCAGATCAGTAATGGTTTTCAAGTTTTTGGAATCAAGTAGTTGTGCCTCCTTCTCAAACCCGTACCTCTTTGCATCAGCTGCAAGGGAATTAAGCTTATCAAGCAGCGTCATTGTGAATTTCAAGCCGCCTTCTCTAGCGACTCTTGCTCTATCGTTATTCAGTTCAGATTCAATGTTCCTATACTCTGTCATTATCTGTTGCTTTTTCAATGCAAGTTGTTCCTCCGGAAGATCTGATGCCTCTGTCATTTCAGCGTCAGAGTCATCATCCTCCTCCTCGTCACTCTCATTCTCGCTTTCATCGTCATCGTCATCGTCACCAGTTTCAGATTCGCTTTCCTCCTCCTCCTCAACCTCTTCTTCTCTGTAACGGACCCTCTTGCGCAGTTCATCCTCTTCAGACTGATCAGGTCTTTTCATTGTGTTCCTTTCACTTGATTCGATGTTGATGAGATAGCTTCTGTGTTTATTATTTTTTTTCTCGCGTATTTTTGGCGTTCCTTTTGTGTTTTTGTTTATTTAATCTTCTTCTTCTTCTTCTTCTTCTTCTTTACTCCCAGAACAAAGAAGAGCAGCAACAAGCAGAAAGCGGTACAAAATGTCCAAAATCAAGGTATGTTGCCAACTGTTGGTTTTTCTTCTTTGTGAATACAGAATCCCAAGGTTTTTTGCTAATACTCTTTAGCCGCTGGACAAGACAGTTGTTAACAGAATTGCTGCTGGTGAGATTATCATTGCTCCCGCCAATGCTCTCAAGGAGATGCTGGAAAACTCCATTGATGCTGGATCAACAGCTGTTGAAGTTCTGGTGAAGGAGGGAGGTGTTAAGCTACTTCAAATAACTGATAATGGGTCAGGTATTGATAAATCAGATCTTGCGATTCTGTGCCAGCGATTTACCACTTCCAAACTTGTCAAGTTTGAGGATCTAAGCAGTCTAACCACATATGGGTTTAGAGGAGAGGCGTTGGCCAGTATATCTCATATTGCTCATGTCACAGTGACTACTAAGACAGAAGACAGTCAGTGTGGCTGGAAGGGGGTTTACTCTGATGGTGAACTGGTGGCCCCGAAGACAGGAGGCGGCGAGTCCTGCGAACCAAAGCCAGTGGCGAGTAAAAAGGGAACCATCATCAAAGTGGAGGACTTCTTCTACAATGTTCCATCAAGATTACGAGCATTGAAATCTGCAAGCGAGGAATTCTACAAAGTTCTTGATGTTATAGGGAGATATGCTGTTCATACCGATGGAGTTGGCTTCACATGCAAGAGGTTTGGGGAGTCACATTTCTCTCTAGCCACCAAACAAAACATGAGCATCACCGAGCGGATCAGAACCGTATTCAGTAACGATATTGCAAAGAACCTTATACCCATTGAAATGGAACCCATTGAGGAGTATGGCGTAGTGAAGATTTCTGGTCAAATCACCAATCCAAATTACAATAACAAGAAGTCTATCCAGCCAGTGTTCTTCATCAATCATCGATTGGTCACCAACGACAGTCTCAAAAGGGCAATAATTTCATCAGTGAACCACTTCTTGCCCAAGGGCCATAAACCTTTTGTCTATCTCAGCCTTGAGATCACACCTGAGAATCTTGACGTCAATGTGCATCCAACTAAAAGAGAGGTGCGTTTCCTTCATGAAGATGAAGTCATTGACAAGATATGCCTCCACATAACAGAAGAGTTTAACAAGATTGACTCATCTAGAACATTTAAAACCAAAACTCCTTTGTTTGCTCAAGGTACTATTGTTGATGAGGACTACAAATCATCTTTCGCGATAAAGAAACCAAAGTATGACTACAATCTAGTCAGAACAGATTCAAGCCAGGCAAAAATCACAACATACCTCCCTAAAGTGTTCCCGCAGTCGAGTGAGCCACAGCAACAGCAACAGTCACAGGCACCAAAACCACCATTGTCATCATCCCAACACCAACAAACTCAGGAGGTCATTTCAGAACAACAACTGGCTGCTGGATTATCTGGTTCCAGTCAGGGGATACTTATTGCTCCTCCACAAGTTCAATTCATACCCAAGAAGAGGATCGATGTGAATCTCCAGACTATTTCAGAACTGAGGTCAGAGGTTCAGAGGGACTCTAGCAGGAGGTTGACTGAGATATTTACCAACATACTCTACATTGGGATCATTGACGAGACAAAAAGGTTGGCGGCGGTCCAATATGACGTGAAGTTGATGTTATTGGACTTTGGTTCTGTCCTTAATGAGTTTTTTTATCAAGTTGGTCTCACCAACTTTAGTAACTTTGGTGTCATTAACCTTGAAGGACCAAATGAGGAGCTTAGCCTAAGGACACTGCTGGCAGTAATTTACGACGAGAATGAAGACTTATTTGACCCATCTCTGGAATTGGAAGAAGTAATTGAAGTGATCACTGGTATGAAGGAGATGTTACTCGAATACTTTTCCATCAAGATTGACGAAGTCAATGGTGAGTTTGTCCTAAGGACCGTTCCTTTGTTGTTGAAGGGATACATTCCACCGTTGGGAAAGTTACCCATTTTCTTGTACAAGCTGGGTACTTCGATCAATTGGGGAAACGAGAAATTGTGTTTACAAGGCATTCTGAAACAACTGGCGCTGCTCCACATCCCCGAGCCCCTCGAGAAGAGCGAGGAGTTGCCTGATGGCGATGTCAAGAAACAAGAGTTGATTGTCAAGTACCAGTCCTTGAATGATTCAATGGAGAATATCCTAATTCCGGCTCTGAAACGAAAGTTCTTACCACCAAAGAGATTGGATAAGGACATCGTTGAGATTGCCAACTTGCCAGGATTATACAAAGTCTTTGAAAGATGTTAGGAAGACTACTGTTTGTCATTAGATCACATAGATGGCGCCCGCTGCATTTTCGGGGGTTCACCACTACTCAAAAATCCTCGTAAAATTACTACTGAAACCTTGCTCGTATTTTTATTTTTAGGGCTTGAGGATCTTGATCTGTATGGAAATTGACGTATATATGTCTACAGGATTCAAAACTATATGACATACAACGGAGTGCATAAAAATATCTCTAAAGCTGGACTAAGGGCTCTCTGGTAGCAGCAATAGCGTGTCAGTGTTTCAGACAACTTGAACCGTGGCTTTATGCTTTATTGTAGTTGTTGTTGTTGCTGTACTTTTGGGGAGAGTGATGGTGATGATGATGATGATGGTATTGTTGTTGATAATGTTAGATGCTGATTGAGAGGGCTGTTTTTGAAGAATGCGTTGATCAGTTTCTGGTCCACAGTGGTCAACTCCTGGTCCAAACTCTGTGTGATTTTCTCATACCTCTTGTTCTGTGATTTTTCAAAGTTGCTAAAAGCCTTGGTGGTAGACACTGAGGGGATTACAATAGAGTTTGTCTGTTCCCTGTAGAAATTAGACTTGCGGTCAATGTGTGGGTATGCTGATTCCTTGATTGGAGGGACAAACGATCTGACTTGTTCTTCATTCACCAAGTTCATTAGAATACTCTTGTTCTGATCATCCATGATGATCTTTGCTGGGAATGACGAGATCTCACTCAAGAATTGGGAAATCAAGTTGGTTCTTGTCTTGAAGAATTCAATAATCTTAACAGGGTACTGTAACACTTCTCTCTCCTCAACAGACAAACCACCAGACTCCAGCATCTCCAAAGAAGGACCAGCAGCTCGTGTGCCATCGCGGCCATTGAATGAGTAAATGAAGTAGAATCTCGTCTCTGGAAATATGGCCTTCAACGCAGCAGTGACCGCTTGATAGTACGCAAATAATACCTGAGTCTCAAAACACTTGGGACCTGCAGCCATATATGACTCGCTTGGAAGGATGGACAAGAACTTCTTCATCGTGTAATAGATCACCTGAATTCTATTGGTTGGAGTCTCATTCTCGCGCAATTCTTTCCAGTATTCGAGAAGAGTGGTCAGGAAGTCATACAGTTCTAGATAGCTCTGCCGTTGTTCATCAGGCAACTTGTCGAAAATGGCCAATTTGGCAAGTTTGAACTTGGTGAACAACTCATTCATAAACTGTGGATTGTATGGTCTGGTGTGGTACGACTTGACACATTGGGAAAAGTACTTGATGAATATATGAATGAAGCTGTTGTACACTGATGCCCTCTTGAACAGCTTGTCATCCTTGAACTTTTCCTTCACCTCTGGGTCTAAAAAGGTTGCGAATTCATTGTTCAAGTACTTCATCACAAAGCTGAAAATCCTGTTGCTCAGTTCAATATTGTCCTTGAAGGTATGTGAGCCATACACAGTTGAATATATAGCTGTTTGATAAATCTGAAACTTGGAGAAGCATAAGCTCACATTACTGTAGAATGGGTAGATCTTGCTGATTGTGCTGCAGAACTTGATGTTGAACTTGTCGAGAAATCTCAGAGTGATTTGGAAATCTCTATTCAAAACAGTGCTAGCCACCTCTCTGGCCTTGGGGTTCTGAGAGAACTGATTAATAAGAACAGCACCATGAGACATAAAACTCTTGAAAAGAACAATGTTGTTTTGAGCCTCCTTGATCAGGGTCTCATGATACCCGTCATACTCCTTATAGAGAGACTCTTTCTCAAACCCACTATCAAATTCTTCAGACTTCTCCTTCTCAATCTCCGTCCAAAACTTGTTGAGATGTTTAGTGCATTCCGGGTCCAACACAATTTCCAGATTCTCATTGTCAACTTCGGACAGACTGTCCACCGGAGTCTTCTTAGTGACTGTCTGCAAGAATTTACGTAGGGTTATTGGACCTGAAGAGCCTTGTTTCTCCAGACTCTCAGATATGTCCTCGTGCTGGCCGTCGTCATTGTCACTCTTGATCCCAGATTTCAAAGGCTTCGAAGTCCCAGGGAAAATATAGTCACCACAAGAAGTGGTACTCAACGAGCTGGCTGACTCCCGACCTGGAGACCTGAGAGGAGGAGCTGTTTGATCACTATCACTTGCTGGATCTAGAAGCTGAGCAGTATAGGTTGAGGAGGAGGACGCGGAGGAGGTAATATAGTCAGGCGATGGTGCCGGAAATCGCTGCTGCTGCTGCTGGACGTTTTGTTGTTGTTGTAGTTGATTTGGAAGGAATTGAATCTGAACTTGTGAGAAGTGCGGAGGATGTTGAGCGGTTGGATAGTACAAGTGGAACGATGGTCTCTGAAGATTAATCTGCAAGTTCTGAACATTAGAATTGGGAAAGTGCACGCTGCTATTGGGTGGATGTGAAAAGATTTTTGTGGGTAGTCCATCAGTGTAGTATGGATACATTCTTGCCTTTCCAGCTTCTCTTGCTGACTCTTGAGAATTAAGGGCTTCAACCCTTGCAGCATGTGCCTTCTGGGCAGCCTTAAGGGATTCAATTGCAGCATCGTCCAGTGCCAAATATGCACAGCTTAACCCAGCTCTGATGCAGTTTCGACATGACTTGAGCTGCTCGTCGCATTTGATACGACGAGACTTGCAAGTGGCACACCCTAAATGGGAGTTTCTATGTCTTCTTCTGGAGTTTCTGAACGTCTTCTTAGCACTCCTAGCCCGAGTCTCATCATTTTGAGGCAATGAAGAAGGCATTGTGGGCGAAGCTGCGGAGGCGGTGGTGCTGTTCCTCTGCTGTCTCTTGGAGTGTAAACTATTTACAGTCGCAATGGCGTATAGAGGTACTGTATTCTTCGTGGATACTGACAGTGCGGAGCCTGAACTCTTGCGGCTAGCGGAGACTCCTGGTATTATTGGTTTAGACTGTTGTTGGGTTTGTTCCAGCCGTTCCAGAGACTGTGGGGGTGGAGCATATGCTTGATGCGGGTAGAAATGCTGCGAAAGCGGAGGAAATGGGTTGGCTGGATGTACATATTGGAAAACAGGCTGAGGAATGGGCTGTGGCGACTGGTGGAATGAAGGTACTGTCCAAGTATTATGAGGCGGTGGTGGACCAGATGGGCCAGGTGGTGGCGCATGGATTGAATGGGTAGTAATGTGTGAGGACATTGACCGACTGCCATTTGGAGGTGGATACTGTTGCGGCTGCTGGCTCGGCAGTCTAGGTCCCTGTATCATCTGACCTGGGACTCCTTCAGACTGGGACTCAAAAGAGGGTCCAGGATTCGGATACCAGCTCGGCAAGGGTTGTCCCTGGAACAGATTATTCTGGTTCCGTTCAGGGTTCATGTTGATATGTATGATCTAGCAGCACAGTCACCGTCACTGCGGTGGTGGGAGGGATTTCCAAAAAAAACTACCAGCTCTCTTCTAAGGCCAAAAAAACAAAAAACACAACACTAATCCTCGATTAAAAAGACACTTTCACAAAAGTTGGTAGCGCTGAGGCTGCTGTCAGTGTAGTTAATAGCACAAGCAAACTGGCGCTTGAGTTGAGGTGAGTGTCCTAGAGGAGGAGGAGAGGAGAAGCCTTTTTTAGTTCTTTTGAGAAATGAGTAAGTACGGCGGCAGACCAGTGGCGCGGACTTTGGGTACTGTCCTGAGTTGGATTGACGGTGAGAAGGGTGGGGGAACTGACAGGCAGCTGAACAACACACCCCGTTGTTTTCTGGGATTATACCACAAAGATACAAAGAAGAAGAGGGCAAGAGAGAAAAGAGTGAAAACTAAAAGGGATAAGTAGTCCGCATTTTCAATTTGTGTCTGTCTGGGTTCCTGAAAATCGAGGCTTTTTACCGCTAGTGTTCCAAAAATGACGCACACCAAGGCTACCTTGCCCAGTTTTCAACTTTACGCTGTACATATGTATGCATATTATGCATGCATATCGGAGCAAAAAAGTCAGATGGGTAAAAGTACCTCTTTTTTCCTATATCTATGCATGCAAAAGTATGCAATCTATGCATTTCCCTTTTGTTACAGTGACTGACACCGACCGACCCGCCAGTGTCAAGAGTATGTCGCAAATTATATTAAACCTCCTAGGGCTTCATCCTCATTTACCGCATGAGGTTAAGTGATGGTGGCGCATCGACCCGGGTAAGTCTGACCAAATTTTCTTTTTTAAGTGAATCTATAAAGTACATGACCATTTGTGGTGAATAATATGGACCTTGCTGCAGCTGCCTGCCCGTCCCAGACCTAACTAAGCCAGCTTTGGACACATATATGTGTCTACCTCAAAAAAACAAAAAAGCAAAAAGCAAGAAGCAAAAAGCAAAGAAGGCAAAACACACTAACAGAATACACTGAAACGAAATTCAAAGATCCCACAACCATGAGCGTTTAGTAGTTAAATTTCATTATGCTTATACTTGCAATTTGATCCGACTTTTTTGTTTGGTTGTTGGAGGTTCTATGCGGTGCTATGCCACCCCGGGAAACTACAGTTACCAGGCTTTTTCTCTGTATGTTTTAATAGAAACGGAAATTCCACATTGTTTGCATTTATACCCGAAACTTCTCTACTTTTTGAAGACTCTTTTCATGCAAAGAAGCTGTGATACTATCTACCGAATTTAGGGGTTAAGAACAAAAGTGGAGTTCGTCAAAACTTCCTGGCACACACATGTCGTTACAGTTTGAAACTTGTTCTTCAGGGTTTGGACCGGTTAAATGTAAGGGTGAGGTTTAAAGGAAATCTCTGATTATTTTTTGTAATGGTTGCAGGTGAAATTAATATCAGGGCCCAACTGGTTTATTAGTGCAAGAGTATATAATTATACTACCTTAGTTGATGAAATTACGGCACAACAGTGGCATGTCTGGTGGATCGATCTGAGACCATACACTCCTCGATGGCCATCAGTTTAGTCACATTTAAACGATGGGAGGGTGGCTGAACAAGGCAAATGGCCACATGACCACACCACACCACACACACACGTATATATATATATATATACAGATGATTAGTATTTGATTGATGTTAGGTGTGAGTTTTTTCATAGATGAACTCTCTGAGCTCCTACTGTAATCACTGATACGCATGTCACGCTTGGTGGAAGCCGGATGGAAGAGATTTCAAGGTCGGAGACATAGATACACGTTTTAGCCCATTCAACAATAAACCGAAGGGGGGCGTGAAGAAAGATCAATATGTTTCCTCTTGAGAAAGGGAAAGAGGATAGTTACGGGCCACTTTCCTGTACAGTGTGTGTGTATGCGGTGTACTCCAGAAAGAAGATTGGATTGAATCAAGACGGAGGAACCACGGAAACTAAACATTAATAGGCTTCGAAACTAGGGAACCAAGGGAACGAACAAACGGACGACGTATCTAGACTTTGCCTTTTCAGACTTTAGACTTGACCTGCCAAAACCGCACCTCGGAGCGATGAGAGTGTGAAGTAATGGATCTAAGAATGTCAGTAAACCTGCCACCGCAAGCCCAATATAATCCTTTGAAAGGTTGAAGGTTAATGTCCACTTTTTTATACGGGGAAGTTTCTTTTTAGGAGCGGCCCAAAGCTACTCCCGCCAAACGTCAAATCGCGAATCATATGCGAAATTCGTACAGTTGTCGGGCCTCCGCTGTAACATGTAAACCTGCTCATTTCTCTCTGGTTAAAAAGTGAAGATGCCTAAATTTGCAGGTCAGAAAACCTTTATGTATCTTGGTGTCCACTAAAAGCGAAGCTTTGCTTCAACCAGTAAGCATAAGGGTAAAAATATAAATAGGTACAGGTATGTACCGGTCGTGGCTCTGTAAGTTTTGTTAAAACTATTGAGGTGAGGAGTGAGGGAGGTTCTTGTACTTAAACCTCACCAGGGGGCATATCTGATTACACAGCTGAAACAAATTAAAAACATCATCAGGTTTTGGAGGTTTCTCGATCATGATATGTATCTATTCCAAACATAGGTTTACCTGTGTTTTGTTATCCACTCAAAATTAATTTAATGGACTGCTGTTGTACCAACAACGAGGGCAAGAACAGTAGTGTGTACAGAGACAACTGTCCCGTTCCATTTCACAATGGTCCGTTGCTAGATGTGCGCAAGGTACATACGCCATGTTGGACGGCTCACTCGGGGGAAAACAAAGTTGAAAATCAGGTCCCCAGTACTGTTCCCGGCTCTCGCCATGTTTCATAGATTGACACCAATGGTAAAAGTAGTAAAAACCCAAAGAGATACCGAGCTCAACTTATGGGAGGAGGTAGTTGGGCAGCTTGTATGAATTATCGCCAGTCTGTCCGTGGTCCTCATTCCTCATTCTTTTTCTTCTTCCTTTTTACATTTTTTTTATGGTCCCACCAACCAGATAGATGAATAGAGAGCGAGCATATGAAGAGCGATGCTTGGCCAACAGGTAAATAGTCTTAGGTTGAAGAAATATCTCCCCTTTCTCTGTGTGTCAGTCATCCTAATTCATTTTAATTCATCTCAGATCAACATACTATCGATTTTGAAATACCGTTGCCCCCAAATATCAATATAACTTTTATGAATCAACGGACCTAACTTGAACGGACGGGGGGTGGGAGTGAACAGATCATTATAAATAGAATCAGATCTCTACCGGGTATAGCCACCGGGTGTGGGGTGATTGGTTGTATGTATTTCTGGAGATGTGTCCTCGAATCCCCAACTCAGAGTGACGATGGCAACTTGGTAAAACAAATTTGTCATCTGTAGTAGTAAGCAGGCAACACGATGCAGTTCATGTCTCCCAAACCTAAAATTGCGGGTCCTATGATCAATTCTTGCATCAAGAGTCTCGAAGGTTTTAGCAAAAGACTAAGCAGGAAGGACCGAGGTCCAAGAGGGAAATTAACCATTAGCATTTGAATATGGTAAAAAAACCTGCAATATCTGCTTCAACTAAAATCTAGATCATGTGTTTGTTCTTCATGGGTAGAGATTTTGATTCACGAGGTTGCTAACGTTCATATCGTTCGCTGTTTTCTTTCTTTTTTTCCTTGACATAATATGCAAGGCCCCGTAAACGATAAAAAGACACTGAAGGGAATTGTTGTGTTTATTAGCCCTGCATGAACAATGGATGGTGGTGTAGTTATCAACTTGTACCAAAGAGCTGCTAGTGTTATCGTACACAGATTTTGAGTCCCATTCAAACTTTTGTTTTTGCGTGGGGCTTATAGACGGGCTATTTTAACAATAGTCCAGTCCCAAAAAGCAAAAACTTGAGCGAGATGGAAGCCACCTACCCACGCAAAATGTTGCTATCAAACAGATTCCACTATCATAGCCACATACCATACGATACATGAGATTCCTCCTCTAGGAATTGGTGTATATAGGTTTACCACAATCGAGAGAAAAGAAGGGCCATTTTCACTCATGATTCCAGGAGAGCAAAGCAAAGGCACCTAATCCAGTTGGGAACCTTAAAAGGACCAAAGTTGTCTCACGGTGCGTAAAATTGTGCAAAGTCTGGATGCAAATAGCTGCACAAGAAAACACCAGACAAAACACAACTTGTATCTCAAATAGTCTAACCAACCCAGAGCGAAACCAGACCCATCACCACGTATATCTTTCTGGATAATTTATCTTCTATCATAGCCAAGTTGAGACAGGAGGCGGCGCAGCGGAAGCATCTGTCTCGTGGGTGTATTGGAAGTTGCAAGTTTTGTGTGGACTGTTCAGACCGCCCCAAATCAAAAAACAGACAAACAAACACACACACAAATATATACACTAATGAAGTAAAGCCAATCCAAAAAACCAGAAGGGAATGGAATATAGTCCAAGATCTAGCTATTAAGTTCTAACTGAGTGTGAGGGACTCAAAGAGGCTGGAGTCTAGACCCATCTTGAAACAGTCCTAAAAAACACCGAGTCGCGAGACAAGCGCTTGGTACCGGACACACACACACACACTGAACTAACCACAGAGAGTCTGTTCTCCTCAGAGCTCTATCCATGAAAATGGTCTCAATTAGTAAATAATAGATCTCCGTTCGTAACCATCTTTGAGCACCACCACACACATCTCTCCCAGGGGCAGTTCCAACGATTGAGAATGAGCAGATCATTCACGAACTGCATGTCTGTACATTTGACGATCAGTAAGGCAAACCAGCAAGATAGCAGCAGCAGCAACACCACGCATAAGGGTGTGTGCACCAAAAGGAAGAATGAGTTTCTCCGAGTCTGACGTCTTTCCTCGTACACACGGCAGATGACTTGAATAAATTTGCTCTAACCCCGTGACTCAACTCCCCATCCGTTCCATCAGGGAATCGATCCATCCATGGCATTGTCCTCCTCACCAACCTCCTCCAAATGCACAGAACTGACTCTTCTCTGGTGGGACAACGTCTTGATATACATTTTGTGAGATGATGATGATGTTGTTGTTGATGTGCACTATAGCAGAGAATTGTAGACATCCATCCCCTTTTCACAGCAAATTCATAGAGTGTGGATTAGGTGGTGGTGGCAGATGGGTGGGCTTACACATTTTAGAAGGCGGCGGGATCTCACTACATCGTCACTGTCAAAAAAACAAACGTTGAGAAAACAAGAAGCTTCAGTTATGAGCGTTGGTGATGGCGCGTGTCGAATCGCCGATCGCGAATTGCAACGGAAACAAACAAAGCAGCTCGTAAAACAAAATCCCGGTGGCGGGCGGTGTTTGACAAAAGCCACCAGAAAAAAAAACTCTAAAAACTTTCTTTTTCCGGGGAAGTCTTCCTTTCACTCATTTCTTTTTTATTTGTGGCTTGTGGTCTGTGGCTTGTGCCACTTTGAACCCAAAGGGGACCAGACCAGACCAGTCTAGGACATGAATTGGATTGATTGGCACACTCACCACTCGCTACTGCCCCCTCTTTCCCCCAAATGGTCTAGGCTCTGAAGGAACTCTCCCCGTATTCCGGACAAGAAGAGCAATCTTCCTTTTGAATCAACAGGGCAGGAAGATATATATAATATCTATCCTGCTACTTTTTTTTTAAAAAGCAAGAGGCAGAGGGGGTGGTCGTGATCATTGCTGTTTCGAGGGGAGTGTTGAATTTTTTAACCTAACTTGATCGGTTTTTTTGTTGCTTTCTTGTTTTCCCATAACAAACCGCAGTGCCATGCTTTTTTTTTCGGACTAGTTTCTTGAATAGAAGGAAACAGCGATGGGAATCTAAACTGATAATTCCAGTAATATACACTGGAATATATCACCGCTAGACAGTATACCTACCACACCAGCTGCTTTAGAGAGATGTTTTTCCGGCAACTTTTGACATTACTCTTGAATACACAGTTGGAATTTGTTTTTATGTCTTTTTTTATATAGATTCTAGAACATGTGGATGCCCAACCCCATAATCTTTCTTTCTTTCTTCATTCATTCTTGTTCGAATAGAGAGCAATGATAAGCAATTTGTATACCAAATAGGACTGCGGGTTCATGCAGCGGGGATGCAAACGTTCCAAAGTTAATCTTCTTCTAGTGCTTTTACTACCTCGAGACATATGTATGTACACTTTCATATACGAACATCCGTAGGAAAATGGCATTGAAAGAAAGAAGTACAGCATCAACTCCTCTTTACAACCTGTTTCCAAGGTTGATGTGGACAGCCTTGGCCTCAGTAAAGTGATCCAAACCATACTCACCAAGCTCTCTGCCGTAACCACTCATCTTCACACCTCCGAATGGCAACTTCACATCAGAGTCATTGTTGGAGTTGATCCAAACCATACCTGCCTCCAAATCGGCAGCAACTGTATGCGCTCTGGTGATGTCCTGGGAGAAGAGGGCAGCACCGAGACCATATTTGGAATCATTGGCAAGCTTGACAGCTTCTTCATCAGTGGAGAATTTACCAATGGAAACAACAGGCCCAAAAATCTCCTCTTGTACAATCTTCATCTCCGGGGTCACATCGGCAAAGATAGTTGGCTGGATGTAATAACCCTTCACGAGGGAATCGCCTTCAGGGACGTCACCACCCAGCACAACACGTGCTCCTTGTTCCTTCCCGGACTTCAAGTACCCTATAATCTTTTCTTGTTGCAATTTGGACACCTGTGGACCAACCACAACACCTTCTTCAAATGGATGACCTTGCTTGTACTCCTCCAAGACATGGTTCTTCAAGGCCTCCAAGAACTTCTCATAGATTGACTCATGAACGTACATTCTTGAGGAGCCAGTGCAGATCTGTCCCATGTTGCTGAAGATACCAACAGCACCCCATTTGACAGCCTGGTCAAAGTCAGCATCGTCAAACACAATCATGGCAGTCTTACCACCACATTCTAGAGACAATGCCTTTAGATTGACAGCAGCAGCTCTTTGAATAGCCTGCCCAGTGACTGTGGAACCAGTAAAGGCGATCTTGTCCACATCAAGGTGCTCAACAAGAGCATTACCAGCTTCCTTACCGTAACCAGACACGACGTTGGCGACACCTGGAGGGAATCCAGCCTCCTTGAACAATTGCGCAAAGTACAAGACAGATAATGGTGTCAATTCAGACGACTTGAACACAGCACAGTTACCAGCTGCAAGGCAAGTCAACTTCCAGCCAAACATTGCCAATGGGTAGTTCCAAGGGGTGATGCAGCCAACAACACCGTATGGCTCATGCAGAGTGTAACCGAGCTTGTTGCCCAACGGAACAGTCTTACCGGTTATCTTGTCTGCCCAACCTCCATAGTACTTCAACACTTCAATCACCTCTTGGACATCGTATATAGCATTGGTAGCCAAAGGTTTACCAGAATCATGCGCCTCTAGCGCAGCAAGGATATCGGCATCCCTCTCCACCAATGAGGCTAGTTTCAAGAACAGGTCTCTTTTGGAGGCACCATCAAGCTTCTTCCATGCAGGGAAGGCAGCTCTTGCCGCCTTAACAGCACCATCAACATCAGTGACACCGGCACAGTGCACTCTGGCAATAACTTCGCCTGTAGATGGGTCAATTGACTCAATGTACTCGCCAGTGGATGCTGGAACAAACTCGTTGTTGATGAACAGACCAGTTGGTTGTTTCACAGTGATTCCATTTGGCAATTGAATATCAACAAATAGATCAGACATTGCTTTTTTCTCTTTAATTTCAAAGATAATGATGGCTAATATATCGCCTCCCTTTTTTATGGATATTTGGAACCTTTTAAGCGCCCCACAGCAATCTTTTATCAGCATTTTGCAAAAAACCCTGGAGGCCAGTTTTCCCAATCGGGATAAAAATTCCCGCGCTAACGTACACTTTCAAATGATTACATAATATATTACATACAGTGATTACATAAACAAGTTAATGAGGTCAAAACCCATTCATCATACCCATCGGGTTGCCAGCGAGAATAAAGTCTGTTTCATCAACAAGAGGGGGATCACTAGAGCTGCTTGATCCCACCTGACCCGCATTCCAAGCTTCGCTGTTCCCACCAACAAATCCACCAGAATTATTGGACCCCGCCATGTTATAGTTGGCAGAGTTTGGAAACATATCCATAAACTGAGTACTGTTCATTAGTGGATCTGGGTTCAAGGGATCAACAGAAATGGAGGATCCACGCGACTTGCCTGTAGATGAACCTGCCACAGCGTTGGCTGGAACCTTTAGATTGTTGTTATTCTTCCCAGCCATTACTGCGTGCTGTTGTGATGCAATCTTGTTCTGGTCTTCAAGTGCCATGAGTTGCATCTGGTAGTCCTGCAATGCTGACGAATTGTCAATTGCAAGTCCGTTATGATCCAGAAGGAACTGCTGCTGTTGAGGAAGAGGCTGCTGTTGTCCACTCATATCAGAATCATCAATCTCGGACTTCTCCTTCGTAAGATTTGACTTAGGTACAGAGCTGTGCGGTGGGAAGCCAGATTCTGGTTGGTTCATCAATTGTTGGGACTGACCACCAGCCTGTTGTGACTGTTGAGGCATCCCATAAGGTATCATACGTGTATTCAGAGTAGGGTTAGCTCCATTCATCATACCCGGTTGCATCTGCATTCTTTGTTGTTGTTGTTGCTGCTGCTGCTGTTGATGTTGTTGATGTTGATGTTGTTGGTGTTGTTGCTGATGTTGTTGGTGTTGTTGCTGATGTTGTTGGTGTTGGTGTTGGTGTTGCTGCTGCTGGAGAAGCATAGCCTGCTGTTGATTCATATTCTGCATATTGAATTGTTGATTGTTCAGCTGACTCTTTTGCATCTGAACATGCTGTTGTAACTCCTGGGCTTGCAACTGTTGCATTTTGTTGTACTGCCATTGCTGCTGCTGTGGCTGTGCTTGGGGTTGTGATTGTGACTGTGACTGTGACTGTGATTGTGACTGTGACTGTGACTGTGGTTGTGGCTGTGGCTGTGGCTGTGACTGCGGTGTTAGCTCTGGTTGTGACTGTGGTTGTTTTGAGGATTGTTGCTGTGATATTGGGGCTTGGTTACGCTGTTGTTGATTCAAATTATGCATCGGTTGGGCGCCATTTAAGGACGTGTGCCCGCTGGAAGGTGGTACTATTGTAGGTGATTGCTGGCTGGTCATCCCGTTGATTGGTGTTCCATTGTTTGAGTGTACCTGTATTGGCGGTTGTTGCATCGGTAAAAGTTGTTGTTGTTGTTGAAGATGTTGCACCTGCTGCTGATTTTGTTGTTGATGGATTTGTTGCTTCTGTTTTTGTTCCTGGTCTTGGTGATCTTGTAGAACTGATTGTTGTTGTTGTTGTTGGTGGTGGTGGTGGTGCTGTTGCTGGAGTTGTTGTTGGAGTTGTTGTTGAAGTTGTTGTTGG